>JAPPVO010001870.1:0-31831 GCA_030407325.1 Camellia japonica | reverse complement strand
CTTGCTGATATACCAACCAGGGACATCGATGGTCTCATAATTGCCGGACACCTAGAAGAACTTGTTGTCGTGCATATCTTTGTTCGGCGTGCTGGTCACCAAACGTTCTTGGCCCGGCCTTATTTTTAGGTAATAATTGTATTTGTCCGCTATGCATCCGAGCGTGTATTGACGCAAGATCTCAGCCAGGCCCAAATTTAAACCAAGCTGGAGGTTTAACTCGGCCACGCCGTTTATAATTCTATAAGTATTGGAGGATACTTATGTTGGAGCTCGCCTAGTGCATCTCAGGAACTCGTAGATCAAGGGCTGCACAGGAAAGCATAGTCCCCCTCTACTATGCTCATACGGTAAAGGGGTAAGACTTCAACCTACCCCATGGATTTATGTCCTCCTCACCGAGCTCCAAATGTACATCGGTCGAGATGCCGTACTCTTTCTCAGAACGTGGACAACGTGCCCAGTGTGTTAACAAGGAAGTGGTAGTGCCCCATGGAAGCCCGGCTTGTTTAGCACGGCAGTGTTAAGTTGGCAAGGTATTGCAAAGTGGCTGCTCAGTCTTTGAGAGCCCTTGTGTTGGTGTGCCTAATCCCCTAGGACTCTGCAGTTAAAAACCAAGTGTAAGTGGCAGCGCGATCACGCATATGAGCCTGATTTTAGCTCGGTCACATCAAGCTCTTGGCAGCTCGGCCTATTAGTTAGCTCGGTCGTGCAAGCAGGCTGGATATTAGCCTGGTCACACAACCAAAATCTAGTATCCCCGATTTTCCACCCTTACTCCACGAACAACGAATTTGCCTGGTTGACTAGTCCTTTCAGATTGAAAAGGTGCTTTGAGCTCGACCGAACCCAGATATGCGCCTGTTCATCACAAAAGATGATGAATAGTGGAAAATTGTAGGCGCTTGAGCTTTTGGATATCAAAAACAACGTAAAAAACCTAAACCTATTCTATTCGTGGTATGATTTGGGTGTTTTTGACTTCCATAGTGAATGAACGTGAGAATTGGGGTTCAAAAAAGAAAATAAATACCAAAAAAGCATGAAGAAGAGAAGAACAAAAAGAAAGGGAAGAACTTACGGGTTGATGCACAAATCGAAGCCCCAATCGGCGAAATGCTCTACAATAGCGACGGCGAGATCAACTTCACCAGGAAAATGCTTGAAAATGGGCAAAAAACACAGGGGGCAAGGTTTGGATGTGTTTACGCTCTAGATCGACTATGGAAGAGATGATGAACAGTGGAAGTGAAAGGTTGGCTTAAAGGGGACGTATATGAAATGAGTAGGGGCGCCAAAAATTTAAATTCGAGGAGCCGGCATGGGACAGCTGCGTTGGCTGTATGAGGCCAATGGACAGAGGACACGTATCTGTGATAAGACCAATGTTAGTTTTGAAAGACAGGCTGAAAATTCGAAACGCCGACCGAGCAAATTGTGGGACCGGGCATGGAAGTTAGTGCAGCGAACGATTTGAGATGGATGACCAAGCAGATGAGTGACCTCGATCGGAGAAGGTAATCCCAGTCATGCTAGTGCAAACGGAATTAAGGGGCAATTGAGAGGAAGGTTTACGACTTAGTATTGGGCTGAGCTGGTTTGGGCCAGAGTCAAGGTCCCTTGCTCGGTCGGACATTGGGTGCACATTGGACCGATGACTCAGTCTGGTCGAATCGGAACAACTTTAGATTGCCAGACCGGACGGGATATGTGCTTTACAGAGTAGGACTGGATTAGTCCTTCCAACGTCAAAACTAACTGAGCTCTTGCTTGGTCGTGTCTAAGGAGCTCAGCTAAGCCACAGTGAGAAATTATCAAGGAAATCAGACAAGTAGCACAGTCGTGAGGTGATGGCGTCGTGTCGCGCCGTGCTAAGTGTAGCTCGGTGAAGAGTACTACGCGGCAGCACGAGACTACAGGAAGGACATTTTGCTATCCATGCGCGTCGATACCGTTGGCGGTTTGGTTAGGTGGTGTTTAGCTGTATTTGCATTGACACGTGGGGAAACAGGAGAGCAGAGTAGGTCTACACGTGTCACGACCCAAACCCGCCCCTGTAGGTTTAGCATCGTAACCGGCCAGTAATCCGTGGATTACCGAAGGCCTCTGAAGAGATAAGCACATAATAAGGGGCTGCGGAAGCAATTACACAAAATAGACAAGGTCAGTGAGCTGTGATAACATACATGGGACAGAATATTTCAAAACTTATATATATACACAAGCATGTCGGTCAAAGGACATCAGTATTTACAAAACATTTACAAAAGTGTAATTCCTAGGACCCGACTTTACAAAACAGACAGAGACTAGCATAAGTACAAAAACAACCATGCAACTAGACTTCGATCGGAACCTCCTCAGGAGGCACAACGGTTGGCTGACAAAAATAGAAATGAAGGCCGTCAACTTTGGCCCTGATCACGCACCGGCTCACCTACATACATAATATAAACTGAGCAAAAGCTCAGTGAATAATAACAGAGTAAAGGGGTTTTAATGAATGAGTCCGTACAGATTCAGAAATCATAATTTAGTTTCGTATCAAAATCATAATTTGTCCAGATCATATATAGAAATCATGAGGTATGCTTAAGTATACGCGATACATCCCTTAGCATTAACAAAGCAGATACAGAACAGAGGCAAACACGTGAGGGTTACGAATAACCAGTTCCATAAAGGAACCTCCGGATCCGGGTAACAGAGAATAAACACGCTGAGCCCCCATGACGGGGCCTCCGGTACGGGAACAGAGTGCAGACAGATTAAGTTCCATGATGGAACCTCCAATACTGAGTAACAGCCAACAGATATCACATGATGCTAAGGACGTCACGAATATATATCAGAAATTGGACAATCATTCCTTGTACAGAACATATCATTTCAGAAAACAGATCTTAATTCATCACACAGAAAATAAATACAGTTGAACATAACTTTACTAAGTTATTGCTCACAGTTGGCCCTAAGATAGATAGACGGAGCAGATTGGTCAAACGGTACGCGGCACGTGGCACGTGATCTACATAACACATAACAGATACACACTTGAAACACACGTTCTAATTGTTCATAACTTACTTTGTTGGCTTTTAGTGTGTTTCTACCCTTTAATTCTCATTATGGAATCTTAAACATGGCCTAGGAATGCTTAGGATGGAATGAGGATATAAGAATGCATTGGAAAACATTTCTTGAAACTGGTTGAAAATAAGGTCCACGCTCGAGCGTGGCTTTCCCGCTCGAGCGGACATGCAGACAATGAAGCTCCGCTCAAGCGTGGACTTCCCTGCTCGAGCGGACTGTAACCTCGACAAAAAGTATGGATGCATGATTTTCACGCTCGACGGACGCTCGATCTCCGCTCGAGTGTGAGACTCAGACCTTCGCTCGAGCGTCAATTCCCTCACTCGAGCGGGCTGTAAAACATAAGAACTTCTGGGTATATGCATTTCACGCTCGAGCGTAGACCTTGACGCTCGAGCGGAGGTGCATGTACTCAGAGTGCATGCTCGAGCGTGAAGTTCCCCGCTCGAGCGTGGATCAAATTTCTGGAAATTCCAGATTTGATCACCAAGCTCAAATCCAACCTTTGAACATCCAAAACTCATTTTTTTGGGCCAAAACTTGAGGAAACACATAATAACTCATAAAACAACATGTATTAAAAATCATTTCAAGAAATCATGGCCCAAAAGTATGCCAATTGTACAAAATTCAACTTGGAATTCAAAGTTAATTCAAGAACATAACATGCATGTACATTTTTGAGCTAAGGCCCTCCAAAACATGATCAAATACTACTAAATAACATGAATCTCATTGTTTTCTCAAAATTAAAGTGAACTCAACACATGCATGAGGAAATTCTTGAAAACATCCTTCAAAATGCTATGAAACATGCATCCATGCATGGATTGACCTTCCCCTCTAGTCCTTAAGCTTGATTCTCAAATCTTATAGCTCAAATTACTTGAATTTCATGCATGAACAACTTAAATCCACAATTATAAGAATGAATTTTCTACCTTAGATGTTTAATTGGGCTTTAGGTACTAGAATCTTGAACAAGATGAGCAAGCTTCGAATTTTCTTCTAGCAATTCTCTCCTTGAATTAAATTCTTGAGCCTAGGACCCAAATCCCTCAAGTCTCCCTTATTCTCACGTTTTCTCTCTCTCTCTGAAGGCTCAAGTGTGATCAAATGAATAAAGGGGGTGAGTGGGGCTCAAAATGGCCTATTAAGTAACAATTGATTAAAAGTAATCAAATAGCATTATTTAAATCGAATTTAATTGCCTGAACCAAATTTTAATTAAACCTACCATAAAATTCTATAAATCCTAATTAGCACATAAATCAAGTCAATTTCTTATTCGAACGCCGATAAGGCTTTCAATTCGCAAACCGAAATTAAAACGTGAACAGATCTTCCAACGCCTAACAGATATAAACACAACAATGCAACACACACACATGCATTTTAATTCAGAATTTCTCCTTAATTACTAATTAGGCATACATAATCATAGATCAACGTTAATCAAAGGTCGGGGTTGTTACAACACGTCCCAAGGAGAATAGGTGCAGAAGTGTGCAGAAACTATATAAACGATGATGCGCCTCCATACTCAGGTCTGGAACATCCTCTGATCAAATCTCACCTACCACTTTGTCTCATCTCTTCTCTTTCTCTCTAAATGTGCTAACTTGACCATCGGAGGGGTTTTCCGGCAGCACACCGCCGGGTAGCTCACCGTCGTTGTGTTCTCAGGTTAATCGGAAGGAAGCGTAGCTTGGACACAAGGAGTACGGATAGCGTTGGATATTTGGTCCCCGCACACTTTTCATATATTATATAATGTATATAACTTATACAAAAGAAAAAAAAATTAGGTTGTTTATATAATCATATTTGGACAAAGAATTTTGTGCAGGGATTGGCCTAAACTTATGGTGCCCATCAATTTAAAATTAGTTGCAGTTGGTATGTGGCAGTGTTGAGATGTGTGTGGAAGTGGGTTTGGTGCGATAAAAAGTAGGGGAAGAGGAAATTGATGCAGTACAATGGGTTAGAGTGAGGGAATATAGAGAGATAGTATGGAGAGGAGGAAGATGAATGGCAAAATGAATCAAACAAATACTATATACAAATTTGTGAATATTGAGATCGATTCAGATACGAGTTTATTAATAAATCTATGAACGTTGATTCCTAAATTACATGCACAAACACACACACACACACACACACACACACACACACACACACATACTCTCTCTCTCTCTCTCTCTCTCTCTCTCTCTTTGTGTTGTTGTTCTCTCCCAATTTTCAACATACGATAGCTATATGTATATGTATATTTATCAACAAAAAAAAAATGAATATATATTTGTTGGCACCAAAACTTGGAATCCTCTATCGATAAAGGTATGAGCACGTGCAGAGGAGGCCCAAGAATGAAGGGAGTGAAATTTGTGGCCTAAGAAAGAGAAATGAGGGTGTGACACATAGCAGTTACAGAAGAAGAGAAAGTGCAAAGGCAGTTGTTGTAGTTGCAGTTTATGAGTTGTTATAGGAGCATAGCAAATGGACACGTAGCAACACAGCATAGCCATTAGAGGCCATATAAAAGCTGAGAATTTAAAGGATGAAAGATCTTCAACCAAATTCACAACTCATGTGAAATTAGGAGTAGCATAACAAAAAAAGGAGTAGTTCTTGTATTTAGGAGTAGTCTGTCTGCAATTCGGTCTTTGTAACCAAGCTTGGCTCTGTCGATTGTTGTGCCTTTTGAACTTGTAATTTAATTCTTGTAATTCAGTGACAAGTTTACTTGTTCTTCAATTGAATTTCAATTTATTAGCACTTGTTTTTTCACATTGTAACCTCCAAAGAAGTCCTTGAAACTGTCAAGGCATAAGACACCAACCACATTGCTTGATTGAATTTCTGTTTGTGAAAATTGGTTTTCTCTGTCGACTTTTTCCTATCGATTTGACCCAAACCAGATTTTTGCTAACAATATTATAATTATTATAATTAAATTAAAACTACTTTTATAATAGTAGAGAGAGAAAATGGAGTGGCAGAATTATCAGTAATTGGGGATTTTTATGGGAGAGAAATATTGAGAGAAGGAAAAATGGTAGAGAGAGAAGGAGGAAGAAGAATGGCAAACTTTTGTAAATTTAAAGATATGTAAGCGGTATTTTGGTATTAAAATATGGTTTACCCTCTTTATGGGCGTGTGAACCTCACACTTGTTAATTTGGATGGAAAAGTAGATGGTGTACTTTGGTCCACAAACTATATGGAGGTTATGTGGTGATTTCTAAATGTCATGGGGAGAATCCGCACATAACCCAAAACACAGGGGGTAAAGTGAAATTTGCCCTATCTTATTTTGATAATTTGATATGTTGGTCTTTTAGGACCTAGTGTGTGAATCATTCATAAAAAAATAATAACAATAATAATTAATTTAATAATTATAAAAAGATGATTTTAATAGATTTATTTTTTTAAAAATAGATGACAAATATAATTTTAAAAATAATTTTTTTTTATAAATAAATGTGGTTAGATCAATCTAATTTTTTTTGCAACTAATTTGCACGAATTTAAAATTTTGAGTGAGATCTCTCGTGAGTATGGAGCTGTGTGTTTTTCATTTTCTTTTTTAATCATCATCTTCAAAATATTGGGAATGTTTGAAAAGTTGGTTATTTTAATAGATTATTTTATTTTTTAAAATTATTTTAGTGAGTTAAAATAGTTGTGTTTTGAAAGATAGTTTGATTTTTTGTGGTTAGATGTTACATTTGTGATAAAAAAAAAATTGAAATAATTATGAATTTGATATGATATTTTATTTTTTAATACTATTTTACTCTAAAAGGCCAAAAAAAACCTATTGCCAAACACCCTATTGTATAAAAATATAACAAATAAAATTTTCGCATTTTAAATTTCAAGTGCATCACTCTCTGGGCATATGTTTGCACACCAACGAGACTGGACTCAAAAGTATGAGGTAATAGTAGAGGTTTAATCAAAACTTTACAGATGTGATAACTAAAAAAAGAAAACAAAATAAAAATAAAATAAAAAGGTCAAAAACATTATATCAAACAGTGACACTCATACTTTAGTGTTTTTTTAGAACTCACAATTTAAAACTTTCAATCATTTTACAAGTGTTAGCCTCACGATACGCAGCTGATGGCAAGTCAATTCAATCCTATTTGGAAAGTAACTTTTTTTTTTTTTTTTTTGATTTATTAACTTGTTAAAAAAAATATATATATATATATATATATAAAGAGGTGTTATAAAACATATATATATATATATATATAAAGAGGTGTTATAAAACACATAAATTAATAAGTCAATATATTGATTTTTTTTTTTAATTGTCAAAATAGGCCTCACTCCCACCGTCTTCGGACCATCAGCATCACGTTTAGATTCAATTATTGTATTATAAAATCTTTATATAAAATGAATTTACATTATATATATATATATATATATTGCAAAATACTCAGTATATAGTATTATTCTATGGAGATTCTTCTAAAAATGTCTCCATCGAAAGATGAATAATTGAAGTTCAAATTTAAAAATATATCTATATATATATATATTTTTAACTAGAAGGGACCATTCACAAGTAGTGTTACTATTAGCACCTCGTAAATTATTTTGAATCTCTTAATTTTTGATTGTTTTTATTACAATAATAACTTCAAATAAAATTATTAAAAAGGACATTATTAATTTCGGGACACCTCCTCTCACAATTAAACCTACACACCCATTACATCATACATTAAGGTTTATGAGAGCACCAACCTCCATCACCACTCATCAATCTTCCCCAAATCCCACCTTCAAAACCTACCCACCCTCAAAACTTTGAAAACCCTGGCGGCAATATTCTGGCAGTAATAGTGGCAACCATTTGACTACCTACACTTCTCCAGCAATGGCAATATTCTAGCGGTAACAGTTGCAACCCTTTGGCAGAATACAGGCCTGAACATTACTTATTTGTTCAGGATGGCGTTCCCGAACAAATAAGTAATGTTCGAAAATGCAGGCCCCAACATGAAAATCTCTTAACACATTGAATAGTCAAAATTGTTAACGCTTGCAGAAGTTTTCATTTTTTTCAAGTTTGGGAATACAGGCCTGAATATTACTTATTTGTTCGGGAAGGCATTCCCAAACAAATAACTAATGTTCGGAATACAGGTCCGAACATAGAAATTTCTTAACACATTGAACGGTCAAAATTGTTAACGCTTGCAAAAGTTTTCATTTTTTTAAGTTCGGGAATGCAGGTCCAAAACATGAAAATTTCTTAATACATTGAATGTCAAAATTTTTAATATTTGTAGAAGTTATCAGAAGTAGCCCAAATCCATTATCAAGTTCAAAAGTTATTCTTTCATCGCATGGCTTTAATAATATTGGTTCATAGTTCTCTGTTAAACTCACAATTTTGTAATATCTACCAACCAAACCAATTATTATAAAAAAAATTTCTAGCAAGAGAAGAAATTATTACAAGAAAATGAAAAAATTATGTGTATGTATATATATATATATATAGAGAGAGAGAGAGAGAGAGTGCATATCAACTTTGACAATAGTGGATGAGGTAATTGAGACAATAATCATATTGACTCTTCTTCTTCTTGGTGAGTTTTGTTAGGATTTTTTAGAAGAGTTTTTTTTGGGATGTGGGTGTGCCGTGTGCATCCAATGGGTGAAATGTTTTCATAAGGATAATTTTGATATTATTTAGGGGGGGAAAAGAAATTTTGAGGGTTTCAAAATTTATAAATGGAAGCCCAAAGAAATAGAAAGTTTAAAATAATTCATGGAGTGCTAATAGCACCACTCTTCACAATAGTATGCTGATGAGAAGAGTCTGACTAGTAGAGACAAAAACATTCTCCAAACAAAAGTTATTCCTAACTTTCTAATTTGCCGAACTTCTCTATCACCCTAATTAAAGTTCAAATTAAAATTAAAGGGCTCTAATTTATGTAGCGATCCTGATTTTTCGTAAACCTTTACTTATTTATTATTATTGCTATTATTATCTTATTTTATTTTTAGCTTTATTAATTGTGTGGTTACATGAGAATTTAATGTGGTATTTAATTAATTTAATATGCTATTTAATCATATGTAATTAATCTGAATATTGATATATTTATATTGGTTATAAAAAAAAAAGTGTTTATATATTGATAAAATATATATCATATCATATTTATATTTATATATATTGTATTTATGTTGCTTTTGTATAATAAAAATTTGTAACCTTTTTATTTAGATATATATATATATATATATATATACTAGTGAGGGGGTTGCGTGCAAAGCACGCTAGCTGATGCCCATTAAAATGCCCATTAATAAAAGGAGATAATAATATAATTTTGTTAATAAATTTGGTATTCTGGATGAATGGATGAATCATAGATGGAAAAAATGAAATGGAATTAAATGAAAAACATTATGGACTATTGTATAATTTCCTTGCATAAGCAGTAGGAGCCAAACCAAACCAAACCAAAAGTAATATTGAGTTGTGTCTAGCACATTGTAGTTCCAAACAGGCAACAACAAAAATATGTTACAAACCAAACCACCTGAGCCATACCAAACCAAAAATATGTCACATTGTAGTAACCTATTACAAAAATATTATAGTGTAGAGTGTTCTTTCTAGAGAGATTTTGTAGAGGGTACACTTGTTGCAGTGGAAATATCAGAAGCAGAATTTGTACCAACAGCAGCAGTTGAAATATCAGAAACAACATTTGTACCAACAGTTGATGGAAATAGTTCTTTCTTTGCCTTGGGTTCTATTTGGACAGATTGTTGATGTGGTTTTGAAGCAAGAGTTATGATGGAGGGTTCTGCATCATCATTGTTCACTGATGTGATGACATGTTGAAGCATTGCTTGTCCACGGAACTGATATTGGCGAGGCTTTAGTTTAATAATGTGATATTCTGGCACATTCAATTTTGGAAGGGCTTCATTTGAAACTTTTCCATCCTGCATAATATATGTAGAATATTTTAAAAATTGGGAAGAAAAATAGTGAATTTGAAGATGAAGCATGTTAATTTATTTGACCTGTGTTGTATGCTTCATTAGGTCAGTAGATGAAATTGAAAAGAACTTTTCTACATGATCCTGGAATATTGTTGCCATTATTGAACCTGAATTATCTTTGAGTTCAACTTGGAATTTGACTCTGTTTGTTTGTAGTAAATTATATGTTAGTTTTATTAAATATAAAACATTAGTTATATTAAAAGGCGTAGGGTTAGTTTGTTGTTACCTCGGTTCTGCAATAACTTCTTTTTTTTTACAGTGGAAACAGTCGAAAACAGTTTGATATTTTGCATTTATGGATTTGTAGCAATTGTTGCAGCTCATGTACCAAAAAGATTGATCAAGTGAGGTGATGGACATAGTTGCTTTGACCCAGTACATTTTCTAGTAACAGGTGATTAGCAATGGTTACTAATGATATATTTAAGATGCTTAAAGAGAAGAAGAATATGTATGAAGCTTACCGCATTTGGAGAAGATGGCATGCTGCTGATGGAAATGATTTTATCTACTTTAGGACTTGGAGTTATGATGCTTCGAACATGAGTTTCAAGTGGAGAAGGTAAAGTTCTAATGACTTCTTCATTTTGGATACACCTGCATCAATTTATTTTGATATTAGTGTTTGTGAGAAATTATTATTTGAGTTAAAGTATTTGAATTAGATGGTACCAATTGTGAAGTTGGTGTGCAGCTTTGAAGTTGGGGTTGAGCACAAAAGCTGATGTTGGTTTTGTTGATAATGATTGTCCTGTAAAAAATAAATTTAAAAAAATATGTTTTATATATTTTTAATATTTAGTATGATGTGGTAAGATTATAATTACCGCGAAACGATGAGACTTTAAGCCTGACTGCAATTAGAGTTGGGAATGATTGAGCAATGGCTTGCAATATCTCTCCTTCATTGGTGACAAATTGACCCCAAAAAGGTAAAACTATTGGCACTAACCTGCTACAATTAAGAGAATTTGTTAGTATTGAAATCAAGTTATACTAAATGCAAGTGTACAAAATACTTACTCTTCATTAATGAGTACAATTTCTTGTGCAGTTGTGGTTCCATTTTCTGTTGTGATTGTTTTTGGTGGCTTAATTTGAACAACTACTGCAAGAATATCTGTTATAGATACAAAAACAATAAGAGTATCTAATGAAAAAGTAAGTTGATAATTATTTATGTTGATTTAAGAAAATTACCTATGGATGATGTTTCATTGCCAAGATGGTCAGAGAATTATTGAATGGTATGAAGTGATATGTTGGGGCATTGTTATCTTCATTACTGTTTTCAACATCTCGAATAAGTGTGCTAGTAGTGATTGTCCATTGCCATTGCCATTGCCTGATTGTGGTGTGATACGGTATTTTCCTTGTAGCAACTTCACAGCAGCATTTGAGACATAATATGAGTTAAAAACTTTGAAGATATCTTGGAACTGTTCTATTTGATCTTCATAAAGTATAGCTTGAACTTGTGTACCCTATACAAGTGGTATGTATAACAGAAGTTAATGAGCCAGTGGATTATGTAATTATGAATTAAATGAAAATTGTTATTGTTAAGAACCTAAAAAATGAATATGGTATATATTTTAAAATAAGAATTTCAAAGTGTAACCTCTGCATCAGCTAAAATGAGCCTTTGATATCTTGTTAAGCCTGTTTTTGGGATTTGTGGATTCCACTTTTCCAAAACACGAATCTTTGTTGTCCATTGTTTAGTTGTGGTAGTTATTTTCTTGATAGGTGTTATTTCTTCATTCATCCTGCAAAATTTGTTGTAAGAAACAATTTAACAAGAATTTAATACAAGGATAAAATAATTATAATAAATACAAATAAAATTAAAATTACATTACATAAGAGGAAATTTACCAAAAATTTACAACAAAAAAATGAATTATATACAGCCTGCAAGTGTTAGTAGTTCTTCATAAACAACATTTTTTGTGGTATTGTTATCCAAAGCATGTTGATTTGTTGGTGGAATGAGAACTTTAACATCTGCAACAGTTGTAGCTCGTGATAGAGCAACATAAAGTTGTCCATGGGAGAATACTGGCTCTCGTAGGTAAAGACCTACTTTTTGTAATGTTTGGCCTTGTGCTTTATTTATTGTCATGGCAAAACATAACTTTACTGGGAATTGTGTTCTAGTAAACTGAACTGGGTATTTTTTATGATCTGAGGGTTGCAATGGTATTCGTGGTATGAAAACCATTTGTCCTTTCCGATCGCCAACAGCAATTTTAGCACAAATGATGAAATCTTTGAGATCTCGACAAATAAGTCGCGTTCCATTACACAAGCCTATTGAAGGATCTATGTTTCTTAAAGTCATGATCGGTCTATTGATTTTCAATTCTAAATGATGAGGTGGGAGACCATTTGGTTCAAGAGAATTCAAGAAGTCTTCATATTGTCCTTGATCATTTGGATCGATTGTCTTGTTGATGCTTGTATATAATCTACCTTTTGTTGGGAATCTTTTGATTAACAAATCATTTATTTCTTGTACACAATCATTTTTTGGAGTGAGCACAACAAAATTAATCATTTAAATTGGATCTTCTGAGTAGTTCTTGAGATTTGGAAAGACAGTTTGAATCAAGTCTTTGATAGAATTTTCAACATTTGAAAAATTGTTAGAAATTATCATAGATGCTAGCATTTTGACTTTGTTTTGATCATTGACCGATTCAGATCCATTGCCAATGCGTAATAAGTAATTGCTGAAGGAAGGATCATGCCTTGCTCGCATATTTTCAGTCAACTTTATTTTCTCAATAGATTTCCATA
Organism: Camellia japonica; assembly: GCA_030407325.1. Taxonomy (NCBI): domain Eukaryota; kingdom Viridiplantae; phylum Streptophyta; class Magnoliopsida; order Ericales; family Theaceae; genus Camellia; species Camellia japonica. The sequence continues at coordinate 18,871 of JAPPVO010001870.1, read as the reverse complement.
ATTCTGAATTGACCAAGCCAGCATCAATTGGATCATATTTTGTTCCTTTGGGAATGACTGGTGGTATTTGTCGAAAATCACCACCCAAAACTACAACTTTGCCTCCAAAGAGTAACTCTGACTTATTGATATCCTTCAGCATATCATTCAATGCCTCAATGTTTTGCCTCTTGGCCATGGGTGCCTCATCCCAAATGATTAGTTTTGCAGTTCTCAAAAGATTTGCAAGCCCAGTTTGTTTACCTATGTTGCAAGATTTATATGTATAAACATCTATAGGTATTTTGAAACGAGAATGGGTCGTGCGGCCTCCTGGTAGAATAGAGGCTGCTACTTGTAGACACCCCATTTTTGACCGTCCTCGAGACTTGGACGTCACCGTTTGAACACTCGGTGATCATCCATGTTTGTGTTCGTTTTGAGTTCCCGAAGGTCTCGGCTACGCGCCTTGCCTTAGGATCTCTCAACTCGACTGTTTCGTGCTTGGTTGGACCAAACACTTGTTGTTTCTTTTTGCTTCGGAGAGTAGGGAATGGCTTGTTAGTCATCCCCACACCTCACCGGCCATGGCTTAGGGCCACCGGCCTTATTTTCTTTCCACCGGCCATTGGTGATGGCCGGTCGGCTCTTTGTATGGTCGGCTGACCATATATTTTGCCGATGGACTCCTTTTCTGGCTGGTACCTCCTTTTTGCCTTTTTCAGGCATTGTGCATGCCAGCTGTGCCAGTTGGAGTGCACGGACTTGTCCTCCATACACGTGTATGGAGGAGTTGCACCCTTTGCACCCTTTTGGCCTAGCCTCTTGAGGAAGCTTGGACCTTTGTCTTAGCTTCCTCAAGAAGCTTGGACCCCTGTCTCAGCTTCCTCAGGAAGCCTTGGCCCCTTAGCCTTGGCTTCTTTAAGAAGCCTTGACCTCTTTGTTTAGCTTCCTTTAGAAGACTTGAGCCCTTGCCTTGTCTATATAAGGAGGCCCTTCCTCTCCTTTGAGGAGGTTCAGCAAAACCAGAGATAATACATATATATCTGATATATAAACCACTCTCTCTCTATATCTCCCTCTCTCTCTTCATTTGTGTGTGTTTGAGAGTTCAAAAGTGTGTTTTGCTCTTAGTTTTACACTAGGACACATAGTATTACACCATACTTCGGTTCTTGAGGTGTTGAGAGATTGTTCTTGGAGGTTTTGGGTTGGTTTTGATCAGAAAAAGGGCTGGACTTGCTGTTCTTCAAGTGTTCTTCAAGGGTGAGTATAGTTGCTTTATATTTCCCATTCTTGCACTAGTTTTTAACCTATCTTGCATACTAATTTAAGCTTTGTGTATAACTGAAAAAATTCTTGTGTTTGCATGCTTAAGACCTTTCATTAAGGCCTCTTTTGTGTTTGGGGTCGACCTCCCCCTCTTAGGCTTTGTTTGGCCCCTTTTGTGCCTTCTTTGTTGAGCTTTGGAATCTTTTGTGTATTGGCCTTCTCACCACTGAAATCTAGTGGATTTTCAGTGGTGAAGAAGAGGTTTTGAGGTCTTGCATAGGGGAGGGACACCCCTCTCCCTTAGTCTCTCTTTTGCTTATGTTTTTGGCTCACAAGGGTAGCATGCATGCTTAGTTGTTTTTGGTTCCATTTCAGAGGTTTTTGGATGTTATTTGGTCATATTATATCACTGTTTTTGGTCGGATTAATGGTCCATTTCATGCATCATATGCTTGCCTTATAATCCCATGTTTTGGCCTAAAATGTACTGTTGTAGCATGTCATTTTAGCATGAATTTGGTTTGGTTCTAAGAAGGTTTTAGCATTATTTTGTCATGCTTAAGGTCTGTCTTGGGTCTTTGGAGTCATGCTTGCCATGCTTTATATAGCCTCTTTGCATTGTGGCTTGCGAGCCTTGAGTGTGTGAGTCATTGGCTTGCATTACCTAGGCTATTTAAGTGATTTGGAATCACTTATTATGCCATTTCAGTCCATGTTTTGTGTTTACATGTTTCCATTTGTTACCCTTTCAATGCCTTGAAGAGATGTGGTCTTATGTTCCATGTTTGGGGCTTTTGTGCATGCCTATGTGTTTGAGGCTTTAGGCTGCCATATCAGAGGTTTTTGGGGCTCATTTTTGCATAATAAAACTCTGTTTTGCATTGAAAAATCCATGCCATGTTTGCTTGGGGTAGGTATTGAGTAAGGCTTTCTTTGTGGCCTTGAATGTCTTCTATTTCGCATCCATTCCCTAGCATGTTTTGGCATCATCCTTCGCATGCTTTTTAGAGTTTAACATGAGTGCTTAATGTCCATTTTTGTCACCTTTGAGTGTTCTTGAGAGTTGCCTTTCATGCCTTAGTCTTAGGCCCTTCGGTTGGCATGTTTATTTTACATGATTGGCACCATTATTTTAGTATTCTTGGCCACTATTTTGGGATGGGCTGAGGTCTCCCATTTCAGTCTAAGTCCGCCATTGCATGTTTTGACGTGTTGCATTACTTTGGTTTCATGCTTGCATTGTATCATCTTTGCACATTTGCATGTCATTTAGCTAGTTGCATTTCATATCCTAGCTTGCATAATAGGTTGCATTGCATTGTATCTTGCATGTTTGGCACATTGCATTTGGCATGCCTTGTTAACTTAACTTCATGTTGCATATTTGACCCATTTTGCATGCTTGAGCCCATTGCATACTTACATTACATTTTGCTTGGTCTGGGGTATCAAACCAAGCATGAGGAATGAGGGGCGTTCGTACTCAAAGTGACGTAACGCGCCTCAATCCTCGGTCGTCGATGCCCTTGATCTCAACATGATAGGGCATGAGGCATTCATTTGTTTTGTTGCATGCCTTTACATTGATTTGCAAGCTTGGTGCCTTCGGCCATCATGCATCGAAATGCGTGATTGGTGGCCCGAGGACCAAGGGCCACACTCCCTTGAGTCCACAGCATGATTGGGAGGGTGACCATGCACACATTGCTTTGAAATTCCCATGCCATGCACTGTTTGTCCTCTGCTGTTGTCAAAACAGGGTTCTGCAGGAAGGAATGGCCGGCCGGCCACTTACAATGCCGACCGGCTACCAAAGTCCAGCCGGTGGTTCAATTTTTGGCCGATGGCCACATTCTTATAGCCGGTAATGCTCTATCATGGCCGGTGGCATCCCACAACACTCAAGGAGTTATTTAGAAGGGTCCTGGAAACTTTCATAATTTTCAGAGGAGTAAGGCAGTGTAAACAGAGGCAACAGTGGCATGGTACCGGGTTTCCGAGCAAGGCGAGTCAAGCATGCATCATCCACGCATTCCGAGGCAGAGCTGTGGCGGTCTCTTTAGTTTCATATTTAGACCTTTTTGTTTTATAATTAATTTGTTAATTAATTAGGAGTTTTGTAATATTTAATTAGCTAGGATAGTTAATTATTCATTCGGTTTGTATTATTATTCGGACCCTCCGAGTGAGGGCAATTGTGTAAATAAGTGTGCGTGCGTGTGATGTATTCTTCCAACCCCACATCTTTCTCCCTTTTATTTACCAGCTTACGATGGTTAGATTAGGGCACGTTTCGATTAGCATACTTATGCTCGCATGTTTGCATCCATTCATTTGTCTTGCATGCACCGGGCTCGGCGCATCATACTAACTACATCATATTTCAATTCCAAGTTGAATACGTGTTAGCTGTAGCATCATCACATGCCATCTTAGAATAGCCGAGCCTAGCTTAGTTGCATCTTGCATGTGTTGTATTAGTCATCTTAATATGAACTAGGATCATACATGATTACTAACTAGTTTCTGTTTTGGCTCGGAGTACTCGGTAACCGTTTATGCTTTAGCATCCTTGCATGTGTGTGAGTGACTGCCATGATAGCATGCTTACCATGAGGTTATGTGCTTATGTGATATAACTGCCTGGTTGCCTGTGGGTGAAGGTTGGATTGCTTGAATTGGAACGATTCATCGAAATCCGTGTTTTAGCCTACTTACGAGTAGCAAACCTCAAACTATTTTCCAAGCAAACGGATACGCAATGCTTTGTTCCAAATTAGGCGATCTAGTCTATACTTGTGTGTTGTGCGCATCACATAGTAAATTCTAGCTAATTAACCGGAATAAGAACGCATATGTTTTCAAAACAAGATATCATGTTTAGTAGAAGCTGATCTTTGATCGGGCGAGCGGGGGTGCTCATAGCTGACCTTCCCCAATCGTACCCAAGTTCCCGAGCCGAGGCAACTTTGGTGATGACGGACACGTGGCCTTAGGCAAACGAGTCAGGGTTTCCTAAATTCCCCCAAAATAAAATATTTAGGTGGCGACTCTGTATCTGGCCAAGCAGTCCATGTTTGGCACTTCTTTCAAAAAAAATCTGTTTTCAAAAACGATTTGCCGGATTTGGACTCTTTGACGATTCATCGGTCTTGCATTGCACTCTGCGAGATTAGATACAGGACCGTGACATTTGAGTCCTGAACTGTAGTGAGCCCAAATGAACAAAACGGGATTCCCTTCCAGGACGTTCGGGGACGTCTACAGTTTCTGGCGACTCCGCTGGGGAGTTAGAGAACTTGACTCGAACTCATGATATTTTGTTTCGATTACACTCATGTGTTTCTTTGCATTGCATGTGCATTGGTGCGGCTAGGACACCGTGTTTGCCATCTGCTATTCCTGAGCGGTTTGCCAGAGGCTGCGTGCCATAAGGCTTACCGGTTACGGGCTCTGCCAGTATGGGAACACAAACCCCGATTTTACCGGGGCACCCTTTTTGACCATTCGACCTAGTGCATATTCGGAATCCATAGTGACCATTCCAAGCTAGGACAGGTTGCTTACCCGATTATAGGTTGTTTGAAACCGCTGTGTGCGTAGTGAAACCCTAGTTCTTGACGAAACTAGGGCAGGGAAACCCTACCCCTCCATATGGGTGTTTTGGCTCTCACTTATCTGTTATGTGCTTTTAGAGTTGGCCTCTACAGGAATGCATGTATCAGCTCACAAGTTTGGGTATCAAGCCTACGGGCACCAGTTCAGTATTTTGGGAATCAGTTATCTGCGGGTATCAGGTTCAGTTTTTGGGGCAGCAAATTGGGAACAATAATCAGTATTGAGGAGCAGTGTATTCAGCTTATCAACCGTGTGTTGTATTACCCAACTGTGTGTCGTGTGTTTATTTTACGCTGTTATGCTGTCCGTTTTTCTGGTTGTTTATTTCCTTATTACTGCTTTATTTATCTTTTTGCTAGGTAGTTTAGCACAATTGCTTCAGACCAAGCAGATATCCCCCAAGCACTCTAGACAAGAGGTCGTCGACTCCATCGATTTGAGGATCTGGTAGACGGACAACCAGTGTATCATTCTCTACCCCCAGTTACCAGACGGAGGGCAGTTAGGCAGAGGATATCAGTTCGACAGACAGTTCAGAGGGCTTCGTCCACCCCGCCTAGGTATAGTAGGAATCAGAGTCCTGTTTCTCCTGCAGAAAGGGAACATATACCGGCCATACAGCTAGATCAGAGCAGTATGGCAAGTTTAGAGGAGATGGTGCGCCAGCTCCAAGAGAGCATGAAAATTATGCAGTAAGACGCTGTCCGACAGGCGGAGTTCGCCAAACAACAGGCCACGGTTATGACTGAACAAGCAGAGTTAATCATGAGGCTACAGCAGCAAGCCGGGGCATCTGCTTCACATCAAGCTCCTCCCCCACCAAGGGTTCCGATACCCGAGGAGACGCCGAATGTCCAGAATATCCAAGAGGATACAGACGTTCTGACGGGGCCGGCTCCGCCCCCGATTCTACCGCAACTATCCAAGGTGCCCACGCCTATCAATGTACCGGATTCTCCCTTCGAGTCCGAAGTGGACCCCACCGCATTAAAACTGAGCAAACTGGAAAAGATGTTTAAGAAATCCCAAGGAGTCAAGACCATCCCTGACATTGAGGACGGGTATACTGACGCAACTGTGACGTTGCCGGACCGATTCAAGATGCCGTATATTGACCGATTTGATGGGTCCGGGGACCCCATGGTGCAGCTGAGGTTGTTTTCAGATATTTTAAGGCCGATGGGCCTCACCAGACTACAGAAGCTGTCTTTGTTCGGCCGGACCCTGTCGGTGTAGCGGCCATCTGGTATGCAAAATTGGAAGATGATGTTAAAAGGAACTAGGATGAGATGGTCGAGGCATTCATTGCACAATACTCATATAACACGCAAATCGAGATTACAACCCGTGATCTCGAGATGACAAGGCAAGAGCCTAGGGAGAGCTTTTTGGAGTTCGTAACCAGATGGAGGGCCAAGGCCTCAATGATGACCCTAAGGCCCACCGATAAAGATCAAATTTGGATGATTGTGCGCAATCTCCAGCCTAAGCTGATGCAAAAAATGATCGTGCTCCCCTTCCCTACCTTTTCAGATCTACATGAGATGGGAGTACAGATTGAGGATGCCTTGAAGCAAGGCTTGATCGACAATGACAGAGAGCAACCCAAGAGAACCTTTAACTGCAACACCAATGCAGGCCCGAACAGCGCTACAACTACAAGAGCCTCGGAAGTGAGTATGGTCACCACCATTCCCCCTCCAAGAACCATGGTAGCTACGCCATTCTTCGGTGCGTCTGGAAGCAATACACAAACAGCCAAATACCCGCCCAAAAACCAAAGAACCTTCGCTCCACTATATATGCCCCTGTCCAAAGCTCTGGGGGTTTTAATCAGAAAAGGGCACTTGAAGCCCCTAGAGCCGCGACCATTGCCGGAAAAACTTCCCCCTACCCACAACTCAGCCAAATATTGTGCATTTCACCAACAGCACGGTCATGACATCGACCAATGCTTCCGATTGCGTCATGAGATTCAAGATCTCATTGATAACGGGGTGATTCTCCCACCGCATCACCAAGCTCCACCTCCCAAAAGAATCAACTTTATCCAGATTGGGATCGTGTCTTACGATCCTAGCATATATATCACCCCATCCCACCTACCCAAGCCGGAGGTGCTTCTTCCTGACTGCACTGCCTTGTGCATGTTGGACATCTCCAGAACCCAACCTGAACCAATGGTGGTGACTGTCGAAGACAGAACGGGGGAGATTTCAAAAGAGAATGGGATCGTTGAGTCAAAATTTGAGGAATCTGGGAGTTTTGCTGAGAAGCTATACAGTCCGAATGACTACATTTTGTCAGTAGGCGAGGTTAGGCCAAGCGTGGAATTGCCAGAAAGGGCAGAGCTTTATATGGTACAAGGGGATGAATCTGGTCAGAGGATAGACGACTTGGCAGCTGTGGAATGGGACTTTGCTAACCTCCAATTTTTTAATGAACAAGAGCCAGAGGGCATGGTAGTCAACTGGTCAAATTTTGAGGAGTCAGCAGAGGTCACCGGGTGGCTTGATAACCTACCGGATGTTGTCGACGAAACTCAGTTGGAACGGGGCCTAGCAAGGGCAAGAACATCAGTGGTGGCAGGAAGGGCCAAAAATCAGAATGCATCGCCGGAGAGCGCCGATGCTAAAAATTTCACTCAAAACTTGGCATTGTGAATGCGGGAAGTGTTGAACAGCCAGCTGTACTGACGCAGTTGGAACAAGAAAGGTTCGGGGATTTTGAGAGAATCAGGAAAGCTAAGGCCCCTTGTAGACGTCCCCGAACGCCCCGGGAGGGTTAAGTCCCGTTCCGTTCATATTGGGTTCACTACAGTTCGGACTCAAATTGTCACGGTTCTTAATCTGAACCAAAGAGTCCAACTCTGGCAAATCGTTTTGAGAAAAAACAGATTTTGAAAAGAAGTGCCAAACATGGACTGCTTTGCCAGATACAGAGTCGCCACCTAAATATTTTTAAAATGGGAAATTTAGGAAACCCTGACTCGATGCCAAAGGCCACGTGTCCGTCATCACCAAATGTCTTGGCTCGGGAGCTTGGGTACGATCGGGGAAGGTCAGCTATGAGCACCCCCTTTCGCCCGGTCCGAAGACCGGCCTCTACTAACCGTGATATCCGATTTTGAAAACGTTAGGTGTTCTTATTCCAGTTATTAGCTTAGAATTACTATGTTATGCGCACAGCAAACAAGTATAGACTAGATTGCCTAATTTGGAAATAAGCATTGCATATCTGTTCGTTTTGAAAAGGCTTTGGAATTTGCTACTCGCAAGTAGGCTAAAACACGGATTTCAACGAGTTTTTCCAACTTAAGCAATCCAACCTCCACCCACAGGCATTCAAACAGTTTATCTCATATAAGCATTTAGCCACATGGTAAGCCTACTGTCAGGTTAACATTCACACGCATGCGAGATGCTAAAGCGTAAAAACTTACATCGTACTCCGTGCCAAAACAACAAACTAGTTAGCACACATGCATGCCCTAGTTCATGTTAAGTGGCTAATGCAACACATACAGAGATGCAGTTTAGAGCAGGCTCGGCTATCCTAAGCATGACATGTGAAATGCTACATGTAACAAGTATTCAATTTGGAAATTGAAATACAATGCGGTTAGCGTGATGTACCGAGCCCGGTGCATGTCAACAAATGCATGGATGCACGCATGCATTGCATAAGGTATGCTAAAATAAATGTGCCCTAATCTACCATCGTAAGCAGGTAAATAAAAGGGAAGAAAGAAGTGGGGGTGGGAAGACATACACACCACTCACGCACACTTATTACAGATTTGCTCTCACACGGAGAGACCGAATAAATATTATAGTCCGAATAATAAATAAATTAATTATTACAAAATTTCTAATTATTTAACAAATAAATGCAAAAAGGAAAGGTGGCCACAGCCGCCCGCCTCGGGATGCGCAAATGATGCATGCTCGATCCAACTTGCCCGGAAGACCCGCGTCATGCCACTGTTGCTTCTGTTTTTATTGCCCTGTCTCTCCAAAAACTGCCAAAGTCCCAGAATACCTTCCTTATATGCTGCTGCACACCATCGGCTGGAGGGAATGCCCACCGGCCATCTAAAATATCTACCGGCTGCCCATGAGGTTATCGGCCATGCACTGATGGCCGGTCGGCACTCTATACTGCCGGTCGGCAGAAAATTCCTGCAGAAGACAGTTTTGACAGCAACAGCAGACAGGCAGTGCATGACATGGAGTTTCAAGCGAATGTGTGCATGGACACACTCCCTATCATGTGTTAGACTCAAGGGAGCATGGCCCTCGACCCCCGGGCCATCAATCACGCATTTCAATGCATGATGGCCCGAAAGCCAAGTTAGCAACTTTGATATCAAATGAAATGCAAGCACAAAACAAATCAAAGGGCCCCAACCCCTATCATGATTGGTCAAGAGGCGAGGGATGCATGCTCAATGGAATGCAACCTAGGCATGGCGGCTAAGTATGCAACATGAACATGCAAATGAGCAATGTATGCTAGGCGCGCAACCTAAACATGTAAACAAACATGGCATGCAACAACATGCAACGATGGACTTAAACTAACATAGCTCGCAAGCATGCCAAAATCAGCGGCCATTAAATGAAAATGAGACACTCGAAATGCGTGCACGCGTGTACGCAAACCGAGGACCAAACCTAAGGCACGAATGCCACCCTAACAAGGCATGGCAAAGCACGGATCATGGTATGCAAACAATGCAAATTTCAGTAGCTAAAAGTGATGCAAAACAGCCCCGAAATACGCAAACATGACACCCGATGCAAGGAAATGGTCCCGAAATGCGATATTAAGCACATGAAATGACTTGTGGCTATATCAAACATGCATAATTTGAACATGAAGCATGAAGACAGAAGCTAGGAAGCCCCAAAACAAGCATGTTTACAGTTTAAATCATGACCAAAAGGTGAGCATAGATAGGGTAAAATTAGCATGCAAAAATGGCTCCGCAAGGGAGGTAATGAAGCAAGTGTAAGATGGGGGTCCCAAACAAGGTAAGACCCTTAATGAAAGATGAAATAGAGCTCAAAAAAATGTCACTTTCAGTTTTGGTCGGAGCTCAAAACAGCAAGAAAAAGTGGCTAAGAAATGATATAAAATAAGCTCAAAAAAGAGGGAAATGGTACTCACCCTTGAAGACCAACCCTTAGCAACCTCTTGGACCAAGGAAAGCTGCCTCCTAGCCTCTGAGAAGACCTCCAAGCTGCTGGAAATGGAAGTGGTGGTGTGGTGCTAGGTGGTGATGAAGAAATGGCCAAGGATTTGAGAGGTTTGGAACTTGGAAGTGTAGAGAGAGAGGGATCTTTTAGAGTGAGAGGCTCCCAAAACTTGCTTTTTTTGTTCTAACCCTCCCAATATGAGATATAAGGCTCTATATATATCAAAATAAGAGCTTTTGGTCAAAATATCCCAATTGAAAATATCTGATACAGTGTATAGCAGCTGGATGATAAATATCTGTCAAAAATCTGAGTTCTGGGCACTTTTGGCCGGCCGGCAATCTTTTGTGCCGGTCGGATAAATGGATGGCCGGTAGGTAGCCAGTAAGGTCAAAAAGTGCCGGTGGATGTCCAGATTGAAGCCCCGGAAGTTAGCTTTCCAATGGCACAAACCTTGCATTAAAATTCCTCCTGTGGAAAAAGTTATGCCCTTTTTGGTGAAGCCGCGCAGATTCGATCCAACCGGGCTGATCCTCTACTTCAACCAACCATATCTCCCCCACCCGGACTTGGCTTTAAGAGATTCTTAAGTGCAAAATGAAGCCCCGGAAGTCTTCTTTCCAACGGTGGTGGCCCCATAGCTAAAATCCAAGTATGCATATGAATAAGCCTGATTTAGCGAGGGCTGCTCGACCCTCTTCTACCCGGATTCATGCCGAACTTCTTCTCCAACTTGGTTTCCCCCCCCCCTTCTCCTCTTTTCTTCAACTTCAAACCCCTAAGTAAGGTGTTTTGAAAGATTTTTCAAAGATTTCATCTCTCTTTCATTCATCTCCACTTTGTCCTTGCTCGGTTTACCGAAAAGCGCAACATTTACCGAAATGCGAATGTCAGAACATCATGGGAATTTAATTTCAAAAATGTTTTGAAAGAGAGGGTTTTAAGGTCTAAAAACCATCCAAAATAATTTTGGTCCAAAATGGGGTGTGAAGTTGAGATTTCTCTCTCTCCTTGCTGAAGAAATTGAACCTTTCCCCTGCACACCTTTCATCACCGAGCAAACCATCAGTAACGCCCAAGTCTCGAGGGCGGTCAAAAATGGGGTGTCTACACCCCTGAGGGGACTGAAAGTGCTATGTGCACGAGGATAGAGAATGCTGCGAACATGTGGACGGAAAAGGCTGCGAGTACAATTGTACTGGAGCCGGACAGGTGTCTTTCGACTGCCGACGGAATGTGGTGGGAAGACGATGATCTATGTCTTGCCCACACGGATGAGGATTGGGGGAGCAACCAGCCAGACGATACCTGGTACATCGGCGAAGTCGATCACATGACTAGAAGCGGGCGGTATTTCAAGCCCCCACATCTAGATCAGCCAGAGGCATCTGGGAAAGATAAGGATGCGGAGAAACAGAAAGAGAAGCAACTCGAAGAAGAGGCTATACTGAAGCAGTTGAAAAAGATACAGGCAGACATCTCCATCTGGGGACTACTTATGGCATCGCGAGTGCATCGACAAGCTGTCTTATCGGCTATGGACAAGGCCAAGCTCTCAATAGACACCACACCTGAACAGCCGGTGGGCTTAGTTTTTCCGGGAGGGGCTACCCCGATGTTGACTTTCTCCGACAAAGAATTGCCACCTAAGGGTGCGAACCATAACAAGCCACTCTACATCTCTGTGGAGTGCAGGAACAAATGGATACCTGTGGTGCTTGTCGACACAGGGTCCGCCATCAATGTGTGCCCGGCAAGGACTGCATATGCAATCGGTTTAAAGACCGCGGACTTTGTGCCGATAGCCCAGGTGATTCGGGCATATGATAACACAAGCAGAGAAGTAATGGGGACAGTGAAAATTCAGACCAAGGTCGGGCCGGGACAGCATGATGTAGACTTTCACGTCTTAGAAGTTCCTGCGACCTTCAATCTACTTTTGGGGCGGCCGTGGTTGCACCAAGTAAAGGCAGTTTCGTCCACCTTACATCAGATGGTGAAATACCCCCATGGGAAGGGAGTAGCCATCGTTTTTGGAAATTCATCGATCCATCCACCGCCAGAAGTATCTACGCCAGTTTTGGAAATTGAGCACGGTATAGAGGATGTGTTCATATCGGGTTTTACCCTAGCTGAGGCCCGGGTCATGCAGAACATCATGGCTGTTAATGAGGGATTGTATGTCAGTGCTCAATCAGTATACCTCATGAACAAGCTTCAACGCATCCCCGGGATGGGATTGGGAAAGAGCGGCCGGAAGGGCGTCGCAACGTTGGCCGAAGTGCCACACAACCCCCATACCTTTGGCTTGGGCTATCTGCCCACCAAAGAGGATTGGGTAAGGAAAGGTAAGGTGATGGCCGGGAGAGCCAGAGCGAAGCAGGCAAGGAAGCCTTTTGAGTTAATGCACCGGCCCATTGTACCCTAAACGAACGTTTCGTCCGGGAGGGGGAGGATTTTCCATTTTGTGGCTTCCCAGAGCCGTGGCTGAACGTGGAGAGGAAGCGCGTGCCAGGTTTTGAGATTTTCTTTGACCTACAGTTATCCGGGGATGATGTTGCTGAGGAGTAGACAGACCCATCAACTGGGGTTGAACAGAATGAGAAAGTGGATTCTGAGGACGCCGAAAGTGAAATGGGGGTAGCGCTAGCATGTCTACTTTCAGATCCTCTGATCGAACAGAAGTGCTTGGGGGATAACTTCTCGGTGTCCATGATCGGGAATGAAACGGCTGTGGGCCTACCAGCAAACATTTTGGATGCATCTATCGCACCCTCTCTCATTTGGCAATACGAGGAGGGATTTTTGTCAAGCAGCATCGGGTCAGGTAGTGAGCCGGAATCTTATTCCACCGAGTCTTGTGAGTCGGAAGCAGGTTCTAGCTCGACTGAGTCTGAGTCCTGTATTCCTGGGGGTGATAACCCGGATGCCACAGTCTTGTCTAGGTCGTCTTTTTCTTTCTCTTTTGAGTCTGTTGTAACAGAAGAATTGGACGGTTTGGATGTGCTTAATAAGAATGATGTGGATGTGGTTTCTGAGTACTTTTCTGTGCCTTTGATTTATTGCTTGAATCAGGACTTTCAAAATTTTAACAAAAACGACGAGGAAGAAATTCCTCCGGTTTTGCAATGATTAATTGATCAAGAGCAAGAAAGATTTGTTAAACCTTTAGTTGATGAAATCACTACTGTTAATGTTGGTACTGAGGAGGACCCGCGGCTGGTCTAAATCGGGTCCACGTTGTCTTCGGAGGAACGCGAGTGCTTAGTCGCTTTATTAAAAGATTTCAAAGATGTTTTTGCGTGGTCCTACGAAGACATGCCTGGGATCGATCCTGAGATTGTACAGCACCGGATCCCTCTTGACCCCGAGGCCCGACCCGTTAAATAGAAACTCAGAAGGATCTGCCCGGACTGGGCCCTCAAGATTAAAGAAGAGGTCACCAAGCAAATCGACGCAGGGTTCCTGCTGGTATCCGAATACCCGACTTGGTTGGCCAACATAGTTCCGGTACCGAAGAAGGATGGCAGGATCCGGGTATGTGTGGATTTCAGGGATTTGAACAAAGCCAGTCCGAAGGACGACTTTCCTTTACCACATATCAATGAGTTGGTGGACTTCACAGCGGGGCATGCTTTGCTTTCCTTCATGGATGACTTCTCAGGGTACAATCAGATAGTAATGGCACCAGAAGATCAAGAAAAAACTGCTTTCACCACCCCGTGGGGGACATACTGCTACAGAGTGATGCCGTTTGGGTTGAAGAATGCTGGAGTTATATATCAACGGGCCGCGACCACGATATTGCATGACATGATCTACAAAGAGGTTGAGGTGTACGTGGACGACATGATTGTCAAGTCCAAAGAAAGAGGGCCACTACACCGCATTGCAAACGTTCTTCCAAAGGATCAGAGAATTTCGGTTGCGGCTGAATCCTCAGAAGTGCACGTTCGGTGTTACAGCGGGAAAAACGCTAGGGTTTCTGATTACACAGAGAGGTATCGAAGTCGACCCTTCCAAAATCAAGGCCATCTTAGAAATGCCACCACCAAGGACTGAAAAGGAGGTGCGAGGCTTTCTGGGTAAAGTGCAATTCATAAGACGGTTTATCTCAAAATTAACCTTGACTTGTGAACCACTTTTTGGTCTCCTGAAGAAAGGAAAGAAATTCCAATGGGACGGCCGATGCCAAGCTGCTTTTGAACAGATCAAGGAATACTTACAGAACCCACCCGTGTTGTCACCGCCTGAACCGGGGAAGCCGTTGATATTGTACCTTTCGGTAACTGAGACTACAATGGGCTGCATGCTCGTGCAAGAATCAGAGGACAAGGTGGAGAGAGCCATCTACTATCTGAGCAAGAAGATGCTAGAGTATGAGACTCGCTACACACTGTTGGAAAAGGCTTGCTTAGCCTTGGTATGGGCTACCAGGAAGCTGCGGCACTACCTGTTAGCTCACTCTGTAATGTTGGTTTCGAGATTAGATCCCATCAAATATCTATTCGAGAAACCGGCGCTTACGGGTAGGCTAGCTCGTTGGTTGCTGTTGCTTTCCGAATTCGATCTGAAATATGTGACGCGCAAGTCAGTCAAGGGAAGAGCAGTAGCAGAATTCTTAGCCGATCATCCGGTGGAAGGAGGTGAAGCAGTTGAGTATTTATTCCCAGATGAGACCATTTTGCATATCGAAGATAAAATGTTGACGATGTACTTTGACGGAGCGTCAAATCAATACGGGTATGGGATAGGGGTGTTGTTGATAGTACCCGACAATTCCCGTATCCTCTAGCATTCAAGCTCCGGTTCAAAGTCTCGAACAACGAAGCAGAATATGAGGCATGCATTGCCGGTCTAGAAGCAGCCTTGGAACTAGGGGCAAAACGGTTGGACGTCATCGGGGACTCGAACCTTGTTGTATCTCAAGCAAAAGGAGATTGGAAAGTCAAAGAAGAAAAGAAGAAAAGATGATAATGTATCACCAGACCTTGGATTTGTTAATTCCTCGGTTTGAGAAGCTGAACTTTGCTCATCTATTAAGGGAGAACAACAGGTTCGCAGATTCACTAGCAACTCTATCTTCCTTGATAGACATCCCGTTTGGAGTCCGGATGCGTCTAGTCGTTATCAACCAAAAATTTGTGCCGGCTTACGAGTCGATTGCCGCGATAGATGAGGTTCAAGATGAGAACCCCTGGTATTATGATGTTTGGAATTTCTTGGAGAATGAAGCATATCCGCCAGGGGTAAATGCCAAGGATAAAAGGGCAATCAGAAGAATGGTCGTTCAGTTCAGCATCTGCGGAGGTAAATTGTATAAGAGAGGTCATCTGGGAATGAATAAGTTGTGCGTTGAAGCTGAAGAATCAAAATGCCTGATGGAGGCCATCCATGGAGGGGAATGCGGTGCTCATATGAACGGGTGTAATGCTAGCACAGAAATCCTCAGACAAGGTTATTATTGGTCCACCATGGAGGAGGATTGTATCGGCTTTGTTCGGCGATGCCATAAATGTCAGATCCATGCAAACCGCATGAACATCCTGCCGTCGAAGCTATACAACATGACTTCGCCATGGCCATTTTCAGTTTGGGGAATCGATGTGATCAGGCTGTCACTCCGAAAGGTCTAATGGGCATGAGTTCATCCTGGTCGCGATAGATTATTTCACAAAGTGGGTCGAGGCCCAATCCTATGCGGTGTTGAAGGCTTCATATGTTGTGAAATTCATCAGGAAACATCATCTGTTGCTATGGGGTCCGAACGAGATCATTTCAGATAATGGTTCCCACTTCAAGAAGGAAGTGATTGACTTGTTGGAGAAATACAATGTGGCTTTTCATAAGTCATCCACATCGGCCGCAAACCAATGGAACAGTTGAGGCCGCCAACAAGAATATCAAACACGTACTGCAGAAGATGGTGGAAACCTACTGGGATTGGCCAGATAAGTTTCCGTTTGCTCTGTGGGGCTACCGGACTTCAATTAGAACGTCTACTGGGGCGACTCCATATTCATTAGTTTATGGGATGGAGGCCGTTCTACCTATCGAGATTGAAGTTCCGTCTTTGAGAGTGCTGGCTGAGTGTCAGATAGCCGAAGCAGATTGGCAGTAGAGCAGATTTGAAGAACTCATGCTTTTTTGATGAGCGCAGACTGAAAGCACTGTACCATGTTCAAGGTTATCAGCGCAGAATCGCCAGGGCTTTCAACAAGAAAGTTAAGTCCAGGAATCTAAAAGAAGGAGATTTTGTGCTCAAGGACAACCGAGCTCCCATCCACGACCCAAGGGGCAAGTTCAGACCCAATTGGACTGGTCCCTACATCATTAAGTCTATCTGGTTAGGTGGGGCTGTGGTTCTGATGGACCTAGATGGCCTAGAGTTTTCACAGCCGATCAATATTGACAAGTTGAAGAAATATTACCCTGAGAGGCTCGCTAGGCCGAAAACCCGAAAGGGCGACCTAGGCAAAAGTTGGAGCACGAAAAATTGGAAATTATAAAAACTGAGCTCGCAAGGTTGAAAACCCGCAAAGGGCGGCCTTGGCAAAAGTTAGAGCACAAAAGGAGAGTGAAAATACTCGAGTAAACCAAAGCCTGAACTACGTAAGGCTTGATTCCCATCTTTGGGATACGTAGGCAACTTCACCTTGAAGTTCAGCCATAAACCTTTCCTCGATCAACTTTGTCCATTTGATCATCTCGGCCATCTTTGGTGCAGTGCTTTTCAGACTAGGGGCAACTTTCCGTTGCTGTGCAGTGCCGCGGTACTATTCAAACTAGGGGCAACTTTCCAGTTGCTGGGATCCGGGGTTGTGCATCTCAATGACAGATCTCAGGCGTGTCCAGTTCTGATCCATGTCGAAAATGGTTTTGAAAAATTTTGATAAAAGTTGACTTTGTTCAAATTAATCTTTTTATAACCTAGACCATTTTTTGACCAAAGCGGAAAATTTTCAGTACCCACAATCTTCAATTTTATTGATTTCAATACAAAGTTCTCCTACTCTTGCATACAAATTGAAGTTGTTTTTCGTTACATTCATAAAAAAACTTGAAAGTACTAATAAAGCAATAAATTTGGGGCATAGCTAAGTCAGGTGTTCCTGCGCCCCCTCCCAGAGCTGGTCGAAGCCTCTGATGCCAAGCTGGGCCCAATATGTGCCTCTTCGTTGAGCCAATCTATGCACTCATCAGACAAGATGCAACTAAAAGTGGGTGCGGAGGCCAGGAGCTCTCTAGTCCTCCATGCTGTGGCATACCGAGCAAGCTGCACGCCTCGGACCGGGAATGCAGTAGGGTACTCTATCCCCTCTGGCAGACAAGTCTGGTCATGGCCGAACTAGCGCTGGAACCGGAAAGGAAAGTAGAACACGTAATGTGTCAGGCCTATCAACTGAATCCCAGTCTGCCGGGACATGCTATAGCTCATTGCTAGTAGATTAAGCCAAGGACAGTGTCAAGCAATGTGGTCTGCAGACAAATTGCACATCCAGTCGAACCACCATCCCTCATCCAGGGCATCGACCAGACGTTGTCGGAAGAAGTAACCGCGAGCTGAATATACCAGGCAAGAGTCCACAACCTGCAACTTGTCCATCAACCACACCTGGGGAGGGATGGAAAATGAGAGATTAAAGAATAGAGAGATGTACGATGAGAGAAAAGTGAGAAAAGGGTTTTGTGAGAAAACCAAGCCCGAGAGCCGAGTGATGTGAGCAATACATATGTGAGATTGGGTGGGAAACATTACCTGCAGCAATAGTGGACTCCCCGCGAACCTAGTCGTCTCCCAGCGGTGGAAAGCGTCCAACCCCATCAACGTCTCGGCCAACGTCATGGCAATACAGCGTTTGCCCTCCTTCAAACCTTGGGCAACCTCGATCAACCAGACACTAGATCCTCCGGAGCCTGAGGGAAGCAAGAAATGGGATAGCATGCACAAACAAAGGGCGTGTCGCCGAAAGCCTTACCAATGATGGTCACCACGGTCGCCGGCATTAGAAAACCGGCAAATCAAACTCGGAATATCCAGCATTCCGTCACCAATCAAAGATCGAGCGTCATGCATCGTGAGCCCACACATTCGCCCTAAAGCTTGGGCGTGGCCAAAGCGAAATTGGGGCAAGATTTCTTCGTTGTGCTCAGATTCCATCAAAACTTGGAAATCTTCAAAGGTAGGACATACCTCTTACCCGCCGAAGCTAAAGACATGTGTTACCGGGTTCCAAAACCTTGCTGCGGCATGGAGGAACGGAAAGTGCAGTGGGGTACAACTCAGAGTGAATAGTGCGTTTATGTCGAAGCCCCGAAAATTCAGCCTTTCCGAGCCATCCAAGCTGGTAATCCAAGCTATGAGATTTTGGGCAAGGAACTCTTCCATTTGGAGCAAATCAGTGTTGAATTGAGAAAAACTACGAAGCTGAGGCTTTTTGTAGGGGATAAGGTGTGAGTGGAGGACAGGTGTCAGCATTCTGATGGTTCTTTCTATCCATGGCCGGCCGGCAAAAAATAATGCCGACCGACCACCACTTTTGGCCGATGGCCATTTCTTGAGGCCGATGGCTTTCCTTTATGGCCGGTGGTCTTCCTTCTTGTCCCCTGAGCTGTTTATGTGTTGAACATGCTGAGAATTTGGGGATTGGCACCACTTCCAATGCCCTCCGATGATGATTTTTGAGGAGTCACGCCCATTTGCTTATCGAGTTGTTGTACATTTGCTTATCGAGTTGTATTCATTTCTTTAAGTCTTTGTTTTGCTTATCGAGTTGTACTCGCACTTAGCTCATCGAGTT
>JAPPVO010001869.1:0-20522 GCA_030407325.1 Camellia japonica | reverse complement strand
GTAGCTTATAAGCTGCTTTTATCACCTTTTAACTTATATTAAATTACAAATGAGTATTGGTGTAGCTTAATGGGATCAACTTATGGCTCAACACAGCTTATTTTGGCCCCAAATAAGCTGTTTATTGCAAGAACCGAAAGAGGTGCTTCTCAGCTTATAGTTTATGCAGAGAGCTGTGTTAATGGGTGAAATTATTTAAACATCCCTTGGATTTTGCAAGAATTACAGCTGTGCCACTATATAAATACCCCAACCATTCATTTCACTGCTTCTCTCCCTCACGACTCTCTCTCTCTCTCTCTACTCATTTTCTCTGATTCTTGCGACTTGGCAACATGACCTGCCGACAACTACCGAAGATGGGTGACGATCAGCCGACAACTTCTGAAGATGGGTGACGACAATCAGATATGCGTAACGAAGGCAACTCGTTGCCTAGATGACAAGCACCTGAACTTGATGATTTTGGTTCAGTTCATTACTATCTTTGATCCCTTTGCTACAGATTTGGGTTTGATGATTTTGGATCACAACCACCAAATAGATTTCGATTTTGTTTTGTACTTTGCTTTCTACGATGGTGGTTGTTAATCTGTAGCAATTTATGGAAGAATCCAATCCACAATTTAGGGTTTTTGTAATGATTTTGAGAAGAAAAAAATCCAATTTACGGATTAGGGTTTTATGCAGTTCATGATGCTCTAGTCATGGAACAACAGGAATTCAATCGATGTTAAATCAGACCCAAAAACTATTGGTACATGTATAGTACAAATTGTAAAGAAACATCCCATTATATGGCAAAATATAATCTTACTGTGAGACATGTTCTTTGGAAGGAAAGCTTTCCTCCAGAGCTTACCCACATATCCAGATTGAAATCTTCCTGTGTGTAAAAAAATTATGGAAATAGTTCTGAAAATGAAATTTTGGAAAAAAAAATTATTTTTCACAATTTTTGCATTTCTTATAAGGGCAAAATGATAATTACACAATGAAAGCTAGTATACAACTTATTCTAACAAACACTACCTTCCAGCTTAAATGTATAATCTAACAGCTACACCAAACAAGCTAACAACTTCTATTTAAAGCTATAATCTAATAATCTAACAACGGCCCGTATGTAGTAAAACTGATGGACGGCTAATATCTTACTTTCCCATCCATAATTGAAATGTAGGGGATGTATATACCACATTATTATGGAGAATTAGTTATTTATTAGACAAGCCTTTGGATCTAAATAACTCAATCGACACTTGTCTTAGAAAATTTAAAAATGAAAATCATCAACAACAATCTCTAAGTCAAATAGTTGGGTTGAATTTCTGTTTATAGTTCAATTGTAGCGTTTACGTTTAAAAGACTGGCATTGAAGGATGCCTTGCTCTATGATTGGAATTAGCAACATCTTTACATTCAGTACCCAGACATTAACGCCAAATTCTATTTACTTGCTGAATGGGTTGTGAGAGTTAATAAATAGGGAATTTCTTCAATGGGCCTCAAATATGGTGGTGGCTTAGTTAAATTTTCAAATCACACTTTGTTTAATGGATAAAATCTCATTTTGATTCTGTGTAATTACTTTTCTTTGTTTCCTTTCTAGTTGTCACCGTGTCAAGGTAGCTTCTCTTCCATTACTCAGAATAGCTTTAATGATGTTTTCAACTGATAATTTTCACCCCTTTCTTGAATAACTTCAGCTCTTTTCCTGAATAGCTTAGTGAAACCTACAGTAGCAAGTAATATCTTATATGTAGACTATTTTGTTTAATTGTTTCTGATTTAAATATAATACAGTGCATCACTTTCTGTTTCATATTTGGATCTCTTTCTTATTTGACATTACTTACGATATTGTCAACCTGGCATAGGTTATTATAATTGACGAGATACTGAAGTTCTTCTCAAGAAATACAAGTGGTGAGGTCATCTTAATTATTTTTTTTCCAATTTTATTATTATTATTATTCACATGCTTTTGTGTAAATTGTACTTACATGTGTGTTATATGGACTCTTTTATTTTCCCTGACCGTGCCCATGGAATATAATAAAGGTAAGAGTGCCATATGTGTCCAACATGTCCAACACCTGTAAATTTAGACACTTGAATCTTCTAATTTTTTACGATGCTTGAAAAAAAATGAAACTTACATTTGCTATTAAAGACACATTTCTGACCTCACACATGGGTTAGAGAGAAATATCACTTCTCTTAATCATATTTAATTTCATGTACATTTCTACATAATTTAAAACATCTTATCTAAGTATATTATATGATATGTTATATATATATATGTGTGTGTGTGTGTGTGTGTGTGTGTGTGTGTGTGTGTCCGTGATGTGTCTCCATATGTAACTTTTGGACACATCTCGATATCCTAAGATTAATGGTTGTGAATGTCCAACTTTTGGACAGACACCTGCACCCGATACTCATATCCAATTCCATGTAACATAGACTACACCCCTTAGGTTTCTAACAATCACAACACCCTCTTCTGTTTCTGAAAAAACAATTTTCCCTTGTGATGACGATTGCAAGAGAAAATTTACATATTTTATTATTCATAGTAATTCTTACTTTCTTTGTTTGAGGAAAGCATTTTGTAATTAAAATATTTTTATGAATTTTTTTTTTTTTTTTTTTACCATAAAATGTTTTCCTATGTCTGGTTGCGACTTTGAAACTAATGTATTAGTTGTTGTATTAGTGTTAGTGGTAATGGTAGTGGTAGGAGGAGGTGGGGCAGTTGGTGTTGGTGGTGGTGGGGTGGTAGTAGGGTGAGGTGGAGGTTTTGGCGGCGGAGGTGGTGAAGGTAATGTTGGCGATAGTGGTGGTGGTGGTGGAGATGGTGGTCGGGTTTTTGGAGGTGGTGATGATGGTAGTAGTGTGGTTGCGTTGATAAGACTTTAGTTCGAAAAACGTTTTCTATCTTTTGAAATTGGAAAATATTTTTTTCCCAAATAAGCTTGTTTTCCATTGACTGCCACAAAACATTTTATGTTGCTTTCGCTTTATGTAGTACCAAACTCTAGAAAATACGAAAAATATTTTCTGCCAAAACAAATGGAATGTTATTCCAATCCTAACTCACACATTGAGTCATCAAGTTACGCTGTCCTAACCCCATTAATAGTGATCACCTCTAATAGTCATTGCCGATGACTACCACCCTATGAAGCACCGACACTTCAAAATAAGTGCCGTATCCGTGTCGGACACGCAGACATTTTGGGGACACGTATGGGCCACACCACATGGCGTGTCGCCTTATTTAATTAATTTTTTTTTAGGGGATACTTTGGGGACACATTAGGGACATGCTAAATTGTCTTTTTCCCCATTTTATTCAATGCTTTTGATGAATATTGAATGTTTATTATTTTTTTCTTAGATTTAAATACTTAATGGATCATCCATAAAAAATATAAACTGTTAATGTTAATTTAAAAGTGCTTTAAAAAAAAGAAAAAAGAATTTAGAGTTAGTTTTTCTTAATGTTGATTGATTGTGAATATAATATTAATCTAAATAGCAAATAAATATATATATGAAAACATATTTTACTGCCGTGTCCGTGTTCTCATAATTTTGAAATTGCCGTGTCCCGTGTTTGTGTCCATGTCCGTTTCCGCATCCGTGTCTGTGTCTGTGTCCGTGTCCACGCTTCTTAGCTACCACCCAATCAACCATCTCTAAAGTAGATCCATCTATGTGTGTGTGTGTGTGTGTCTCTGTCCATAACCCATCACAGACCACAATTTATAACCTACAGACAGCCCCGTCCATAATAGTCTAATAGCTAATCCTGTTTAAATATATTTTGCCTTGTATCAAGCTACTTCTATTGGGAATTAGATTATATTAATTTCACCCTTGGGAGGACAGGTTGTCTTACATGGGATGAGATTTCTGATGTCCGCTTTGAGTGTTCTATGTCCACAATAATCAAAAGATTATAACCATCTTGATACACTGACATATTTTGATGGTTGTTCTTCTTGTTGTAGGAGCACGGTTCAAGTTCAGAGTGAGAAGAGCTGATATACTTCCAAAGACAGAATTACATAATAAATGACAAGTGGAATACATACCAAATTTGGCGCGACGTTCAGGTTGGCCTACTTACCTACAGTTTGTTGTGAAGCACCATTCAGTCATTTTTCTCTCTTCTGCTTTCATCTGCATTGTGCCGAGGAACTACCCAAGATGTTTCCAATACAACCGCACAGACTGTTCCAGTCAGCTGTGAGTTTTATTCTCATTCACTGATGCCAATTGGCTTTATATGTTGTAAGAAATAGAAAAAGGACAAAACTGCGAGTATCCTCGGATCTCACAGACTACTTTTCTCAAAATGGTGTCTGACAATAATTTATAGAATTTAAGGGGTTTTGGTTTGGCATAGAACAAGTGCTACTCACAACCGCCTTCTTGTATACAATTTGCCCTCAAAATACATAGTCCTGAAGTTACGTTGAAACAAACATTGTTCAGATTGATTTTTTAAGTAGTTGAATCTTTGTCCATGACGACTCAAATTCTCGTTGCCAGAGGCTGCTTTTTCCTTTTAAGATAATGGAGGTTCATGGGCTGCTGAAGATTTATATTTTATTTTATTATTACAATGTATTACATACTAATGAGTCACAATAACAATATATGTCATTATTACAAAGAAAATTGCCACCCAAGATTGATCATAAAGGTTCAAGAGACATCTACCTTTTGAACGTAGCAAAGCTAGTAGTATTGGTGAGATATGCTGGCTAGTAGTAGTTGTATTGTACCAGGTTGATTCAGCAGCCCTCAAACTGCCAATCTTGAAACTTGGCAGTTGGTTGAAGATGGCAGTTTCGAACCAGCTGGATGGGTGAGTTGGATTTTTTTGGCTTTGTGAATTTGATTACACTAGAATTTTGGCCTTAATTTAAATAAAGAAAAAATCAAAGTGCAAAGTACACCAGTAGTCGCTTTATTAGGAAAAATTTGTCCAAAATCCCTCCCTTGAGCCATTCTTTGTTGAAAGGAACACTAAAACAATTTTTATTGTGTAAAGTCCATTAAGATAGATTTTTCTTGCAAGGACACCAATATTGTGCAGGTGCATTTTTATTGACAAATTTACCTTTTTAGTTGAATTCAGTAAACATTTCTGCACAAACAAACATGTTCTCTTCTTCTTCTTCTTCTTCTTCTTCTTCATCTTCTTGTTTCTGATGATCGTCAATATCAATGTCAATGTCATTATCGTTGTTGCTGTCATTATCATCGTTATCAGAACCAGTGGGAGGAGAAGGATCAAGTTGAGCAGTGTCGATGGCCCATTGGACCAGTTTCTGCACTTCATCTTCATCCACTCCATCATCACTAGCAATTGTTCCCTTACTTATTGGGACGCAGTCGAGGATCAGAAGAAAAAGGAAAGGGAAGAAGAGAGGTTTTGAGAGCAGCGAATTGAGCAAACAGATCATATTTGCTGTAGTTGATGTTGCTATCAAAGCTGTGACTTTCTTCCCATCATCACTGTGATCGGTTGTTGTTTCATATTCTGTTTTTTTTTTTTTTGTTACTGTCCTGTTCAAGAAGACAGTAAAGTGTTACTCTGATAGTCAGCAAAATGTTATTGTGAAATACAGTAAAAATATTAATTTTATTAAAAATTAAAATACTAAATTAGTCGCGAATAATATTTTGATAATAGTAGTATGTGTCAAAGAAAATTTTTTATATTTGTTCTTAATGCATTAAAATTTTATTATAAAGAAGTTTTGACCAAATTTTTGACTTTATTTTGGCCATTGTCATTTGAGTCATTTATAATTTCAATTGGCTCTTGCTTGTTATCTTGGAAGTGAAATGGAGAGGTAAGACTAAAAAGTGATCTGCCGTAGAAGGGATGAGATCAATTCTCTTTAAGTGTTATTCTAACAATTAATCATTAATTTCTGCAAATAAAATTAAAATAATAAATAAATAAATAAAATTTAATTGATTCAATTTTGATTATGAATTTATGATTGTCTCAGGTTGGTTTATAATTTACAATTGTGTCATTTGAGTCATTTATAATTTACAATTGTTAGTATTTTTTTTAATAAAAAATGAACATATGAGTGAAATGTCAGGCTTTTAGGAGTAAAATTGTAATCTTGATTAACTCTATAAACTAACTTCAATTAATTTACTGACTGTTTTCTATCAAAATCCCAAACTGGTGATGTCAATTGGACTAACTGTGAGCATTAAAATGATATAGAGGGACAGAATTCCGGACTACAGGTGCAATTAGCAACCAAAAAAAAATACAATTGGACTAACTGTGAGCATTAAAATGACATAAAGGGACAAAATTCTGGACTACAGGTGCAATCAGCAACCCAAAAAAAAAAAAAAAAAAAAATACTAGCTACTAGGGTAGGCTGGGTGGCCAGTAATTTTCCACACGAATAATCCTTCCTAGCTCAAAAAAAACTTGGCCCGAAAGGGCTCTAATTTTTTTTTTTCTTTTTCTTTCCCTCTTATATCGTTGAAATAGAGGGAGGAAGAGAGAGAAGAGGGAAGAAGAGGAAGAGAAAAAGAAAGAGAAAGAGAGAGAAGAGAGAGGAAAAGAGAAGAGGGAGGGGGAAGAGAAAGAGCACCCATCACCAGTGCCGCTATCACCAACACCACCATCATCTGTGTGTATACACAGATCTGTATAGATCTGTGTACCCCTCTCTCCCTCTCTCTCTCTCTCTCTCTCTCTCTCTGTTTTAAGTTATGGAAGATGATGATGATGATGATGATGATGATGATGATGATGATGCGTTGTTGTTGATGTTGATGCTCTCTCTCTCTCTCTCTCTCTTTCGGTGGGTGGGTTTGATTGGTTTTGATTTGTCTGATTGATTTTTTGGTTTTGATTCTCTCTTTCCTCTCCTCTTCTTTTCTTTCTTCTTCTTCTTTGCAGACTGTTGGTCAATCGCAAGAAAAAAAAAATTTTGATTTTTTTTTTTTTTCCAGCTTGGTGATTGTGAACAGATGGAGAGATGAACATTGTTCATTGAATAGAAGAAGAAGAAGAAGAAGAGAAAAAAGATATGAGAAAAGAGAGAAAAAAAAAATTCTAAAGCGACGTTGTTTTAGCTGCCTTTCGAGCTACGTAGCAGCACTGTTTTCGACACCCCTCAGTTGGAAAACAGTCAAGTGAGTTTTGCACTATGCAACTGTGTGCTCTCCTCCGTCGAGGGAATATTTATGGAGGGACAAAAAAAATGGTAATGTTATATGTATTAATTAATGTACACACTAATATATCAACTAGTGTTATACTATTATTATTGACCACATCTATTATACAAATTACAAATATATTCAAAAATTCTAAAATTATGTCACATTATCTATTAGTATACTAGTTAGTACATTAATTAGTACATATAGCATTATTAAAAAAAATGGCAAGAGAAAAGGGAGAATTAATTAACAGTAGAGTAAGAAAAAAAAAAAAATTTAAAACACATGAAAAGTGTAAGTGGTAGTGTGGTGTGGTGCAATGGTAAGGTGCAAGTGAAAAAACTATGGAGGGGCAAGCCGCACTTGCACCTCTGTATATTTTGTGTATATTTTTTTTCTTCTCAGTTAAGTAATTCCTCCAAGAGAAAAAGAGGACAAAAAATTTACTTAAAAAAAACAAAGTGCAAAGCAAGGGAAGTAATTTTTTCTCTTCACCGTTTGGAATGGGTCCTTGTATAACTACGGATTGGCAAAATGAGAAATAATCCAATTTAACTTTTTCTAATAATTAAGCATAATATTTTAATTAAGACAATTTATTTCATCTCTATTTAGTATGACTTGATAGCACTTTACTTCCTATCTTTTAAAAATAGTTATATGCCCCCCTATATGGTTCTGGATTAAAATGTAATTATCAAGATCGTTACTTATTGATGTGAAATGACTATAATACTCTCAAACTATTTTTTTGTTATTTCTTTTTCTCTCATCTCTCATACACATAATTAATAATGTTAGTGTTAATTCAATCAATCACAATTAATTATAAATTTGTAAATATTTATTCTAATTCTTAAATTCGTATTCTAATTTTAATTTAATTATATTTTATATCACAATTAATCCTAAATTCTTAATTATTTATTATAATTTATAGCATGCTAATCTAATTTTAATTTAAAGACATTTTAGATAAATTCTCACTTATTGTTTATTTTATATTTTATTTAATTAGATTTAAATCAATTCTTAATTATTTTATTTTAGATCAAATCTTAATTATATTTTATTTTAATTAACATATTAATCTATTTTAGATCAAATCTAGTTTGAATTGATTTAAAATCATAAATGTCACTATGAATTAATTCAAGTGGTTCCGTATTTCTTTCAATTGAATGAAAAAGAGTTTTGGTTAATTTTGCCTCAACACAAATTTCACATTTATGATTTAAATCAATGTCAAATTTAGGTAAACATTCCATATTAATTAATCTACGCAAAGATCCATAATTAACATGTTCTAGTCTACCATGCCACAAATTTGAAGACTCAAGCAAGTAAGAAGAAAATATAATTTTATTAATAACAGAGGATACAATAGTCATTGCATTTAGTTTGAAAAAGCCATCAAACATTTAACATTTTCCTATATACATCTCATTCTTAGTAAGTACAAATTTATCACTTTCAAACACTAGCCTAAACCCATTTTTACTCAACAGAGATCCAGAGACTAGATTCTTGCGAATGTCCGGTATATGCAGCACATTATTGAGAGTGAGTTCCTTTCCAGATGTCATTTTTAAAATAATATTTCTTTGTCCTTCAACTTTAAAAGTCGAGGAGTTACCCATAAAAAGTTCTTCGTTGTTGTCCATCACAGAATAAGATGTGAATATCTTTTTGTCGACACAGATGTGGCGAGTAACACCAATGTCCACCCATCATTCTTTCGGATATCCGACAATGTTTGCTTCAGAAACAACTGCAAAAAGATTTATGTCATCTATGCTATTTGGAATTTTGTTCATTTTAGTCATATTGGCTTGAGTAGGCTTCTTGCTTGATTTTCCTTTGCCTTTGGCTTTGCTACATCAATCTTTGGCACGATGTTCCTCTTTGTCACATATATAACACTTGCCATTGAACTTGTACTTCTTAGTTTCCCTTCCTTTAGAGCCTTGTGCAAAACTTTCTCCAGAATACTTCCGTTTCTTTGCTTTTGGAGCATGTTCCACCACATTTACCTTAGATTCCATTGGATGCTTACCAGCTCGTTTCTTAGAATTGCAGTTGTCCTCCTCAATCCTCAAATGCACAATCAATTCCTTAAAGGTCATTTCTTTGTGCTTGTGTTTAGGTAGTTCTTAAATTCCTTCCAGCCTTGTGGTAATTTTTCAATTAAGGCAGCAACTTGAAAGGATTCACTGAGAGACATGCCTTCTGCATGAATGTCATGGAGAATGAGTTGGAGATCTTGAATTTGGCTGATCACAGTCTTAGAATCAACCATCACAAAGTCCAAAAATTTGCCTACTACGAATTTCTTCGAGCCAGCATCTTTTGTTTTGTATTTTTTCTCCAAAGACTCCCAAAGTTCTTTTGCTGTCTTGATAGGGTTGTAGACGTTGTACAATGTGTTATTAAGTCTATTCAAAATGTAGTTCTGGCAAAGGAAATTAACATGTTTCCAGGCATCGACCGCAACAACACTTGTCGATCAGTTTCATCCTTTTTTCAAAGTAGGAGCATCTCATGAAGAAACCGTGCCAGGTTAAGAGTAGTAAGATAGAACAACAATTTCTGCTGCCATCTTTTAAAATCAATTCCTAAGAAATTCTCTGGCATTTCACCGTAATTGACTGGTACAGTCACAACTGGAGAAAGGGTTAGAGTAATGGCAGTCACCATATCAGTACTAGTTTGAGCATTAGTTTCAGTAGCCATAAATTCTAAATTATAAAACACAATTTTAATTAGAATCTTATACTACACAGAAAATTTAAACCACAAAAACAAAATTTAATTTTGTAAAAATAAAAGAAACAAGAATTGTAACTTTTATTTCCAATTAATTTGAAAATAAAATATTTATTTAACAAATTAATTCCACACAGAAAAATATTTCTGTAACACTTTAAAAATTAAAATATTGAAAACAAAATTTTAATTAATGAACACTCAGAAATTATTCTGAAAACTAAAATTAATTTTTAACTAACTTCACGAATAAATATTCTGAATTGTTAATGACTACCAGTATATTACTACTAGTTGTCAAAGAAAATAAACAGTATATTACTACTATTTGTCAAACAATATATTACTACTATTTGTATTTTCCAACCAGAATATTATTTTGTAAACGCACAGAAGATTAATTTCTGTAAGAAGAAGAAAACAAGAAAAGAAGAAAATGAAACAAACGAAAAATTCTGTTTAAACAGAATAATTCGAATCTGTCTTAAGATTATTGAAACAATCTTCTGTGTAAAATAAATAACTTGAAACTAAATCTAACAAATGAAAATAAATTACTTACAGAATTTATTTACCGAAATGAAAAAGTACAAAATAGATCAAGTCGAGTGTGTGACACTCTGTCCTTAAGACAGATTCGCCCCGCTTCGGTTCTTATGGATAAATGACGTCTATTTCCCAGGATACATTGATCTTCACAGATTGTAGTAGTACTCTAAACAATCTGTACGACGAACTAGAACATGTGTTTTATACTCTCTAAATTTTTCCTAAAAACTAGTATGTAGAATAATACAAAGAGAGCACAAAGGAAAACAAGGAAAAAGGATTTTTGGAATGTCCAAATGCTGAAAACCTTCTAGTATTCATAGGCATAGAAGTGATTGTCCGAACATGTTCAATTTGAAATGAACAGATCTGTTTTTGAATTAAACATGTGCAATTTGATTTTGAATAGATATGTTGGAAAAACCAGTTTGAATCTGTTTGAAACTGCTAGCAGTTTTCAACATGTTTAGAATAGTTAATCTATTGGGAATTTTGGACTGGAAGAGGCACAATTTTGGACAAAAAATTTGAATTCAAATTTAGCAAAAATTTGAATTTTCATTCAGAAAAAATAATTTTCCTGCAAAAATTAATATTAGAACCGACTCGACCCACACTTGCGTCCTGTACGGCTAGGCTAGTCGGACGACGGCGACGCGCGTGTGTAGTGGTTTGAGCCAAGGTTCACTTTGTCCATAACTCCTCCCCTCTACAAACTTGGGGTGCCTCTTAGGGCCCAATCCAAGTGTTGTTACCTAGAACTTATATACACACATAAGTTCTCTTAAGTTTCCAATGTGGAACTACCATTACAAAGAAACCCACGTCAACTTTCCATTCAATCATAAAAGGTTTTGATGAATCGTCTTCACCGTGTGACTTGCCATGCGGTAAGGAACACGTCACCTCTTTGAACTCATCTCAAAAAACGTGTGGGCCCTATTCAAATTTGGGCTCAAAATTAGCTTAAAATAAGCCTATAAAAATCAAATCTTCCAACAGTAGTTCAGATGAAATGTAGCACTATGATACTCTTTACTCTTTGCCCTTACTTTATTGATGTAATCTATATTTTTTGT
This sequence comes from Camellia japonica, assembly GCA_030407325.1. Taxonomy (NCBI): domain Eukaryota; kingdom Viridiplantae; phylum Streptophyta; class Magnoliopsida; order Ericales; family Theaceae; genus Camellia; species Camellia japonica. Next base: position 8,895 of record JAPPVO010001869.1, on the reverse strand, counting down.
ATGTTGTTGCTATCAATAAAGTTGCTTATTTTGCTGATAAAAAAAAAAAAAAACACCATCATTGCTATAACTAGGGGTGGAGGCATGTGGGCACCAGAAGGGTCATCCCCCCCTCCTAAACTTTTAGAAATTATTTTTTTACCCATAATTAAAAAAAATGTTTAATTTAACCCTTTCATGTTCGTAAAACTCATATCCTAAACCCTTTTTTTATTTAGAGAAATGCTATGTGTCACTTATTTTTTTGTTTGTTTTATATAAACTCTTATAAGAATATTCATAACTAGTTCATTTGTTAGAGATAATTATTACATAATCAATGACAACTAATATTATATTAGCATGATTCAATGATTCAAAATTACGAAGAAAAAAAACAAGTACTATATATCACTTGTTTTGATCTCGCAATTATATCAAGAGATTGCTATATAACACAATTGATGTTGCAATTATATCAAGAGATTGCTATATATCACAATTAATCTTGCAAATTTGTTCTCTTGATATCAATTGTGTGTGCAACTTGATATAATTTTGTTTTCATATTTTATGAGGTATGTGATTATTTTTTGAACCATGTGATTATCTGAGCACCATATGAGTTTAACATAACACCTTTAAATGGGCCATAACTATGTGTGTAATTAATTTTATTGAGGGTTACCCTTATACTTGACATTCAATGTATTACGGGCTGCAATCGCTGGAATGGATTTCAAAACTTATACAAACACTCACTTTTGTAGCAGTTAAATCGTATACTTTTGATTAAGCATGAATGTCAACCTTTCATCTAAATATGTTAGAGAAATTGAAGAAAATTGTCCATGTTAACCTAGAATTATTCATAACAATTATTCATCAATTTTTGTAATGAAATTTTACCCAGGGGAGGGTTGACATTGATACTTGGTCAAAAGTATAAAGATTTAACAACCACAATTAAAAATAAGGGTGAAAAGTGAGATCATATATAAAGTGTAAGGATGTAAATAGTTAGAAATTGGACGCCCATGTGGCATGACCCATGAACCTTTTGGACCTTATCTATGTAAGGTTGAATTTGAATTCAAAACTTATTTGGATAACCACTCATGATATCTATATCTATCATATCAACTGATATGGATAGATTAATATATATGGTTATATATCTGATTATATATTTAAATAATATATCGATATCAGATACGTTATGTGGTTTTTACCCATAAGCTTTTTCGCAGACTCTCTCTCTAACTCTCTCCCATATGAGAACGATCCAGCCTCTGCACTGTGACTTGTGTGGGTGATACTCATATTGTAGTATCACTCCACTGCTGGGTGTTCGTTGTTCGCATTTTAGAAGCATGTGATTTACCCACGAGATTCTTCGCTTCAGGTTCTATCACCTAAAGGTATGATCTAAATGTTTTTCTCGTTGCGTTATAATACTTTGATTTACATTGGTATCAGAGCTTATATGGGTATTTTCGTGTTTTCTTTAATCATGTGTATAATTTTATACAAATATATACACATTATATGCATGAAAATTAATGAAGGAGGAAGATAAAGTGCAGGGTTTCTGCACTTCCACTCTTATTAAATTGAGAGTGTTATACACCTCAATTTTTATGCTCATTAAATGTCATTTTTGAGACCATAAATGTTTTTGTTGTGAAAAATGGAGTTCGGCAGTACCAAAATTAGACCAGAAAACACCCCAGAAGGTGGCGTGTGTGCCGCACGCGCTATATGACGCCGCCCAGCGGCTTCCACGCGCATCTACAAGCTGCCACGCGCCTCCACGCGCTGCAACGCGCCAAGCGCGCTTCATACGCGCCTACACGCACCATCACGCGTGTGTCAGCGGCGCTGTCCATGCACGCTCGTCCGCGCTGCACACACGCGCGCCGTGCGCTAAGCCGCGTGCTGCGTTGTGCACTGAGCCGCGTACTGAGCCGCTCGTTGAGTCGCCTGCTGAGTCGCCTCTGAGCCGCGCGCTGAGTCGCGCCGTTTTTTCTCTGTCGGCTTGGTTGCTGATGTTAAGGGTCTGTTTGTTTTTTTTTTTTAAATCTAGAATTGCGTTAAATGGTCATAAGTAATTCGTTATAGCTTTGTTTTAAGCGTGGTTGGTACTGTTAGACTCAGAATTAAATTTTATCTTCTGGAAAATTTTCAAAATTTTATGAAAATAAAAAATATTTTTCCTAAAATAATAATTCATTATTTCTGCTTTAAAATGCATCTGGTGTTGCATGATTAAGTTTCTAGGGCTGAATTTTTTATTGTAGACTACTGTTATGGTTTACTATTTACTGGTATGGTTGTTGCATTTTCTTAGATTCTGGAATATTTATTTATGATTTCATGTGTGTTTATTAATTATTTAAAATTCCAGAAAATACCAGAAAATTCCAGAAAATTTCAGAAGTGATATACTTTCTGTTATGGCATAATCTGAATATTAAATACAGCATATGGTTGTTTTTTGCCTAGAATTTCTAACATGTTGTGATTCGAATAACATGATCATTTTTGTTATTTGTTTAAATTCCATTATTAATTGTAACATAGCACGAGTTGATTGTGAATCTACTTTATGATGCTATTGTATGGAATTAGAATATTTTATCATGCTTTTAGTCATGCCATAGTCAGTGGAAGGTTGTTCGGTTGAGAGAAATCTTTGTAGATTTACTCCCAAAAACTAATATTTTGCGCATAAATTAAATTAAATTTTGAATAATTATTACTTGTGGCACAAGAGATGATTATGAGCATAGCGGATTTTCGATCTTGCGACTTGTGTAATATTGTCACTATTTAATTTATATTTTTGTGGCAAAATTATATTATGCTAATTAAATTAATCCCAATGCGAATTTCTCTCTAAATTGACTTAGCTTATGGAAGTTAATTTGGTTGACCTAGGCTTAGTAGAGATGTTCAAATGTGAACAATGTAATCCTATTCTTTAGATGAGCAAAAGTCTTGGAGACTTTATGTCAGACCTTAATTGAGCCAAAGTAAGAAAACATGACTCAAAGTCGCCGTGGTTTTGTTGCCTTGTTTGGCACAATAAAAACTGATGTGTGCGCTATGGTTAGCGGCACTCTGCGTAGTTTTGGTTGGCGAGTTTTGGAGTTATGAAATTAGTAAGCCCTCAATAGATCTGTATATGATCTTGATTATTGAGCTGCGTGGATTGACTTTGTAATTTGACTTATAATGATGTTGCATCATTGGATGAAGTAACATTCAAGAGTCACGTCATCTAAGAAATGCGAGCTTAAATGAATTAGTCATTAAGTGTAAGATGAGTAGCCAATATGAGCAGTGTTTTGCTCTCTATCCAACTGTTGGGAGTGGAAGGAGCAAAATTTCATGCACAATAATAGTGTGCATTAAAGTATCACTTGAAGTTAAAAGATCAGCACTTAGTAGCAGAAAAATCTATTAACACTAAGTGAAGAGATTAGCGCCAAGTGGCTGCAAAATCTATTAGCATTGCCAACTTGTCTATGTCTGGATACTTACTGTTTCCACACTTGAGTGTGAGACACGAGGATATGCTTCTTTGTATCATTCCTTAACTAGGCTAATGTTTTTGAATAACGTTTACCACTAAGCGCAAACGTTGCAGCATAGTAATGAAAAGGTTAAGGCCGGCAAGGTTGTTATGACTCTAAGAATTTGATGCATGGCTCGTGAGAGCATTGTGTTGAATTAGACTCTTTAGCCTAATTAGTGCTTAAGTTACTTCGGGAGTTGTCATAGATTAATAGCTTATTCTCTCCTTCTAGTAGAATTAATTACAAGTAACTATGAAGTGAGAAACAGAGATGGCAAGAGGAGTATCGTCATCTTTCAACTAGATGCAGTAAAGTGTATGGAGAATAAAATTGACTTGAAGGTGCAGGGGATTAGCACTTACTAGTTAAATTTGCGACTTAGGCGCACTTGATATCTCCTTGACATACTTTTATGATCTAGTGAACATGAATTAGTAGTGAGTCATTACCTAGTTGGGCCTAAACTTTTTTAAACTTGTCTTCGAGAACTTACACATTAGGATGATTGGAATTAGTTTATGACGTTGGTCATGAACCGGTGGCTTATTATACTTAATCACATTAATGAGATGATGACATGATGGTTTGAGTAGGCCTTCTCGGGCCCACTCACTTGTGACATCCTGCTCTCATGTGAATGTGTAACTTTGTTCGCAATGGTTGGGCACAAGTAAGTAGGAAAGCCGCAGAAGGGCATTTGTATTGGCGCATTTAGTCCACTATGATATTTGTGACTGGATATGTGTAAGGGTATGATAGCTAGCCCTAAATCTCGACACATTTATAGATTACAATACGCATCTTAGTCAAGACTATTTGATCTCCCATAAGTCAAAAGTTTTGAAATGATTTTTGACATTGCACATATGAGGTTGAGATCAATTAGATAACAACTTTCGTGCTTTTAGTCTTGACCAAGGTGGCGAGTATCTATTTGAGTTATTTTAGAAAACTCTGCGAAGAGAAATGGATGCTTAGAAAATTGATTATTCCTAGTTCTCAACAATACTATGGTGTAGTAGAGATAAGGAATTAAGTATTATTAATGTTAGGTGGATAATGGCACAAAATGTTTCCCAATTGGGAATTGCACTAGTTTGTTGCCTATATCCCTGACTAAGTGCCCTCCATATCAGATTTTACACTCCATTTGAGTAATGGGTTAGGGGAGAGCCATCTATGGGCGATCTGTAACCGTTAAGCAGCTTATCTTTATTTTACTTCTCATAAGGTTGCGAAGTTAAGACCTAGGGTTCTATAGCGCATTATTGTATGCTGTCTTGTAAACACATAAGGTCATGTGGCGCATTATTGTATGTTGTCATGTAAACCCTCTGGGTCATGTGCATATAGGTAAGCAGCTTTGTGGGAGTGTAACTAAGTCACATAAAGTTTTCTTAGTAAAGGTGACGTGAATAGAGTTTTGAAACTCTATAAGATAGAGAATTCTAAGCATAGCGCTCTATGTAGCCTAGTTGAGAATGGAAAGAAATTTCCAATATCCTAGGGACAATGGGAGCGATGTGTCTACTAATGGATTACTCCATTAGAGAAGAATACTCTACATTCTTAGTTGCGTGGTAGCGAATGTGAAAATTTTCCACGTCATCACTGGGTGATTGAGAAGGAAACATTCATGATTGCTCCGCAAGATGATAAATAGCATAGGATAATGCCAAAGGCTCTAGTCCCTTGTTTTTAGAAAGTGGATCAATGTTGCGCAATTGAAGACAAAAATCTTTGAGGATTAACCATTTCTATAATTTGGTTGACTTTCCATTAAGACGCGAAACTGTTCTAAAGTTATGCGCATTTTGGATAGTCATTGTTGAGGCATAAGGCTCGCTAGATACCGAAAAGTCGCACCATTGAGAAAAGTGTAAACCATGAGAAGACTTTCTCCTGGGGAGTGAGGTTATTTTGACTTAGGCTATGATTGACGTAAGTTCGGAACATTGATTTGTGGACATTGTGACCCAACTTTCTCGTTGGAGAATTAGATAAGTAGATCCATAGGGATTTACCTTCTGCTTTTATGGTGAAAAGATAGGAGCGCAAAAAGGTTGCTAGTTCCAATAAATCTTTTACAACCTAAAATAGTTATCCAAATAGTGGTTCTTAGATTTCGTCGAGCCATGATAGGCCGACGATGATCGATGAAGACCACTGAGGCATGATCAATGGTCCAAAAGAAGTTTTTCCTTACTTAGTCATTATAAGCCAGGAATTTATTAGATTGTCGCCACCTAGAGTGGGCAGTCCTCTATTTTAGATATGATGGACATGGGTGATGTAATTTATATGCTCGGATGTACGATCCTTATGGATTGTTTTGGGAGAATTCCCGATTTGTCTTCAATGACTTACATAAGGAATATCCTAGAACGATTCTAGATGCAAAATTCCAAACCCATTGACTTATCTATCGGTAAAATCCAGAGCCTTAGCTATTGAGTGAATCCTCGGATTGTCTTTGGGAGAAACAGATGACTCATATTCCTTGTTTTTTTTTGTTGTGGGAGCTTGAAGTATGCTATGTGGGCGTATTCGGCATGATAAGTGTTATCTTTGGTAAATGGTCAACTGAGTTGTTTAGACATTGACCTTGCTCATTAGATTGTGGATAGAATGCTTTACTAAGTAGTATATTAATTTGCTCCTTGTAAGATTCAATGTGCTAGTTGGGCGCATCTTGAATGAACACAGATTGGTCACCAAAATATCTTTAGAGAGGTTATTGTGCAAGAGGTAGTTGCAGACACCCCATTTTTGACCGACCTTAAGACACAGACGTCACCAACTGAGCGCTCGGTGATGTTGCATATTGTGCTCGTTCTGAGGTTGCGGAGTCACGGCTGTGAGCCTTGCCTCCGGACTTCCGGACTCTTTTGTGCTTTGCCTCAGTTTGCGAACCAGGCCCCATTTTCTCCGTTTTCTCTTCCCGAAGGGAGGGAGAGGTCTTGTAGATCATCTCTCAGTGGCCGTAGGCTACGTTTCGTGGTCGTAGGCCATTTTTCCCGTTTGGAGCCCGGTTCCTGGTTTTCGGAGCCGTCAGCCGTGTGCCTCGGTTCGAAACCGCTTAACCACCTCCGTTTGCTCCGGTTTTTGGCACACATCTTATTTACTCCCTTTTGAGGGACACTATGGCTCGAGAGACCAACTTCGTGGTCGAACGCCACCTCCAGTGCTTAACAGTCAGTTTTCGGGGCCCCGGCTGCGCGTTTCGGCCCCCGAACCGTCGATTTGCACCGTTTTGGGTTCATTTTTGGCGGGGACCTTATTTTCATTGTTATGAAGGTCGTAGAAGGGTAGGAGGCCAGCAATTGTTCTGTAGACCAGCTTTATTCCTTCATCGTTCTCCGTCGCCCGTTTTACTCGCTAGAAAGCTGGTGTTGACCATTCCCGAGCCTCTTTCTTTGGCCCTTAACCACATATTTGTGTTGTACACACATGGGAGGCCACCAATATGACATGGCCGGCCAGCAATTGTTCCTGACCCTTTTGAACCCTTCTAAAAAGTGGGTTTTTCTCTCTCTTGGGTCACATTTCCTGGTTTTTCTCCACATAGCTATGTTGTGCACACATGGGAGGCCACTTTTCTGGGGTGGCCGGCCACTAATCCAGCTTGACCCTTTTGACCCTGGCCAGCCGGCCAGGGGAGGTGGCCGGCCGGCCACCTGAACCCTCTGAACCTGGCCGGCTATGACCCTCTCACCTGGTTCCTTACCGCTGCACCCTCATTTTCCCCCCAGATCCTGTATCCGAGGGGGCGTCTTTTGGGGGGGAAATTTGAATTTGATTTTTCCCCCCTTTCCTCCACTCCTCCCTCTATAAAACCAGACCCCCCAGCTCCATTTTAGAGGGTTAACAAAACTTGTTTAGAGCCTTGCTTACATCTCTCCCTCTCCCTCTCTTCCAAGCCTCAAAACCCTAAGGTTCTTGCACCCTGTACACTACTACCCATAGCACCACACCTCCACACTCCATTCCAGCCTTTTGAAGCTGATTTCCAGAGGCTAGGAGCTCCTCTTCTTGGTCCAAAGGCTGCTGGTTCATTGCTCTTCAAGGGTAAGCACACTTTTCTCTTAAACTAGTCTTTTCTTGCTTCATTTATAAGCCTTGCTTGAAAGCATTTTTGGGCTCCGAACCAAACTAGAAATAGTCATATTTTGAGCTCATCTCCATGTTTGATCAAGGGTCTTTCTCTGTTTGAGGTCTCCTCCTCACCCTTTGTGTTTAAACTCTCTTTTAGGCCTTTTTTTTGCATGATATTTTAGGCTTATTTGTGAGCTGTTTTGGACTTGGTCATAAACTGTGAGATGTCTTGTTTGAGCCCCTCTTCAACTTTGTTGAAGGGCTCTCCTCTGTTTGAGGTTAGCTGCTACCACTTGCCTCTTTATCCCTCTTTTAGGCCTTTTTCTTGCATGTTGATTTAGTCTCACTTGTGTTCATTTTCAAGACTTGATGTAAACTGTAAAGTGCCATGTTTTGAGTCCCTCTTCAATGTTGTTGAAGGGCTCTTTGCCATTTGGGGCCAGCTGCTGTCCCTTGTCTCTATTCTCTCTTTTAGGGCCATTTTTGCATGATAGATTAGCCCTATTTATGTTCATTTTTGAGACTTGTTATAAACTGGAAAAAGGCTTGTTTTGACATCCTCTTCATTTTTTATTAAGGGCATTTTCTTATTTGAGGTCACATGCTTCCTTGTATGCTTGATTGTCCCTTGTTTTGAGCCTTACACCTAAGCTCTTGTTGCATGCTTTGTTTGACCTTCTAGCCACTGGAATCCAATGGATTTCCAGTGGCTTTGATGCTATTTTGAGCCTCCAAATCAGAGGGGGGTGACCCCCTCTCACCTTGACTTGTTTGATGGTCATTTTGGCCTTTCAAAGGGACCCCTCTTTGCATGCTTCTTAGCCACTTTTCAGGCCCAATTTGGTGAGTTTTGGGACTACCATATTTGATTTCCAGAGTTTTTTTGGTCATGCTTCATGTCTATCTTGTATGTGCCTAATAATCCCTTTGTATGCCCTCTAAAGGAGCCCCTCATTTGTGCATGTGTTGGCTGCATTTCCATGGTTATTTGGGCATATTTTGGCATGTTTTATTCACTGATTTTTTCTGGTTTGATGAGTTCTCACTTGCTTCATATACATGCCATGTAACCCTTGTTTACTAGTCACAATTGCATGCTACTTTAGGCCATCTTGCTAGCATCTTTTGGCCATGCTTTGAACTAGAATTGTTCATGTTTTGGGACTTCCTTGACTCTGTCTTCATGCTTCATGATCAAATAATGCATGCTTTGTATAGCTATAGGTCCTTGCGTATGCCT
>JAPPVO010001868.1:0-26550 GCA_030407325.1 Camellia japonica | reverse complement strand
CAGCCAAAACTCTCACCCCACTCACCAGCCCATGGCCCTTTCCCCAATGGGGTCTGGATATTGTCGGACCATTGGCACGAGGCACTGGGAACAGGCGATTCTTCATTGCTGCAATCGACTATTTCACTAAGTGGGTTGAAGTCGAAGCGCTGGCAAGTATCAAAGAAGCGGACACAAAGCGGTTTGTCATGAGAAACGTGGTGGTGCGTTTCGGCATCCCGCGGATACTGATTGCGGATAACGGAACACAGTTCGATGGAAAGATCTTCAGAAAGTTTTGTGCTGACCTCAGGATCGAGTATCAGAACTCTTCTCTAGGGTACCCACAAAGTAATGGACAGGCAGAAGCGTCAAACAAAACCATCATCAACGGAGTAAAGAAACGGCTTGAGCATGCGAAAGGAAAATGGGTTGAAGAGTTACCCCACGTACTATGGGCATACCGAACCACAGCACGGCGCTCAACAGGGGAAACACCTTACTCCCTAACTTATGGAATGGAGGCCATCATCCCACTCGAAGTAGGTCTCCCAACCCTTCGGTCTGAATTGTTTGAAAGCACCAGTAATGAGGAAGCTATTGCACAAGCACTGGATATGGCAGAAGGCTGAAGAGAAGCCGCACTGATCAGACTTGTAGCGTATCAGCAGCAACTCATCAAGAGTTTCAACCAAAAAGTTTTTCCAAGGCAATTTACACCTGGAGAACTGGTTTTGAGGAAAGTTATGGATCACAAAAGGGTGCCTAGCGAGGGCAAACTTGGGCCTAACTGGGAAGGTCCGTACAAGGTCACAATTGCTGCTGGAAATAGAGCTTACTACCTAGAGGATCTCAAAGGTAGAGCCATACCTTGGCCTTGGAATGTAGCAAATCTCAAGAAATATTATCAATAGAATCAAACCCCAACTTCTTTATCAGGATGTAAAGACATTTACCTTTTGGCCAATACAGAGGCCTCCCCACTTCTCTCAAGACTATCAAATTTTCGTAATAAGCTTTGGTGTTCACCAAACGGAATTAGTTTTGATGCTTATCAAACGGAATTAGCTTTGGTACTTACCAAATGGAAATAGCTTTGATGTTTATCAAACGGAATTAGCTTGGATGCTTATCAAATAGAATTAGCTTTGGTACTTACCAAACGAAAATAGCTTTGATGTTTATCAAACAGAATTAGCTTTGATGTTTATCAAACGGAATTAGCTTTGGTACTTACCAAACGGGAATAGCTTTGATGTTTATCAAATAGAATAAGCTTTGATGTTTATCAAACGGAATTAGCTTTGGTTTTAACCTAAATGGACTTAGTTTCAGCATGACTGAACGGAATTAAAATTTAGTTAGCACTCAAACATGCTAAGTGGAACTACTTGGTGGAATTATGTTTGGCAACTAAATTGGACTTTAGCCAAGTGGAATTGCTTGGTGGAAACCGCACTAACATATCTTAAGTAAACATCTCTGAGTCTACAAAGTCTCTTAAGTATCGTCACATCAACACTTCAGTACTGCTGCATACAAAAAGAGTTGGAACAAACTAAGCTAAGTTCTATCGGGAGCACACCTCCAGCATTAGTCTTACTCAACTCCAGCTGGGGGCAAACAATTGTTTTTTTTTCAAAACCAACCTGGACCTGAGTAAGACACCTCTTCATGCCTTTATCCCATTCAAATGCACCTGTGCTATCAAAGTTGCAATAGACTTAAGCAGTTCTACCTAAGAGCACAATCTTCAGTACCAATCTTACTTAGCTCCAAGTGGGGGCAAACAATTGTTTTTTAGAACCAACCTGACCTAAGTAAGACCCCCTTACAAAATCAAGCACAACCATGTAACATATTCGTTAGCCAGACCGAGCATCTGTTCTCCTCGAGGTCCCAACAGTGCTCGGCCGGGGGTAAACAGTACAGAACCAGACCGAGCATATGTTCGCCCCGAGGCCCAATAGTGCTCCACCGGGCAAACAGTACAGAACCATACCGAGCATCTATTCAGCCCCGAGGTCCCAACAGTACTCGGCTGGGGGCAAACAGTACAGAAAACATTCAGACATAGAAGCTAAACAGCACCAGATTGCAAATTCAAAAGGAAAATCCCATCATCCAACAAAAGGCACAGATGGCCTCATAGCTAGCAACAAAGAAAAGAAAAGAAAAAAGAAAAATTGTCTTGGCAAGTATAGAAAGAAAGCTCGTCAAGGGGACCGAGCCACAGTACATCAAAACAGAAAAGCAAAAACTTCAATTCTTTTTAGAGAAAACTTCAGCTTTCATCAACAGAGGGAACCTCAGGAGTAGTGTCCACAATCTTGTCCAGGCCGTCTTGGGGAGGAAAAGTAGAGGCAGCTCCAACTCCTTGAGAAGTGGAAGCTTCCTTAACCACGTCTCCCGCGGCTTCAGTCTCCAGGGTTCCACCCCCTTCAACGTTCACCGTTTCAATGGCAACATCACTGTCCTGAGTCTTGTTTGCAGAATCAATTTCTAGGGAAACTTCAGCCGAAAGAGCAGCAGAGGTGGAGACAATCTTTGAACCCAAGGATCTTGAGGGAACTGGGATATCCTAAAACAGGGGAGAGCCTTCAGGAATTAGGGCAGCAGCTAGAGCACTCGACCAATCCTTCAGGAAGAGCTTGTCTCGACACCAGCACCTCCTCCTTCTAAGTAGCCCCAGTCTCATCCCAACCTTGTTGCCAGTACTTGGCCTCCAGCGCAGAACGCTCGGCAGCCATCACCGCGATAACGGCCTCCAGCTCGGCCACTTTTCCTTCAAGTTGAGCCTGCGCCCCAATAGCAGCCTCCTTTGATTTTTCAGTTGAAGCAACAATCTTGTTCAAACGGAATGCCTCCCTTTTCGGCAGTTCGGCGTCCTTCTTACTCAATCTCTAGGCTCACCGTCAGTCTCTCAGCGTTCATAGCGGACTCCAGCACAGCCTTTTCTAGTTCTTCAGTGCGGGTGATGGACAGATGCATCCTCTGAATACACCGCAACGGATTACAAAGTATTAAAAGAAAGAAAGTAGAGATAGAAAGCAAATAAAGAAAACAAGCAAAACAAGAAAGCACTTACAGCAGTCATCATCTGAAAGGTTCCCTTTAGAATAGGAATATCGCGGGGCCCATTATGGTTAGCCATGTCAACCGGCATCAATAGAGTCTTGGTCAAATCAAAAGCAAAATCTTGGGAAGCAATAACCGAATCAGAGATAGAAATGGGCCAGCCTTGATGCAACATCGACGGTTCCCATTTCTCAAGTGCTTCATCCTCAATAGGATCTTCAGAAGGTTTCCCCACCACTGCCTTGCCAGTCTCTCTCCTCCTCTTTTTTGCCCTCGCAGCAACCGAAACAGAGGGCTCGGCAGTAGCAGCGTGAGTTCCAGAAGCTCCCACCTTCAATTTTACATCCATGAGGCTCTTCGCCTCGGCCTTCAATAAAGGGGTCTCCAAAGTATCAGAGGCACCAAAAGCCTCAGCCTCCATATCCACTAGCACTCTCTTCTTCGACATGGAACCACCCCCTGTGAAACTGGGGGCATGAGAGGGCGTCCTTTCAGGAAATGCACCCTAGCTTCGACGGCTATTCGTAACCAGAGGATTGAGGGATGTGTCAGTCTCAGTATCAGAATCTAGAAGAGATGCAGCGAGCCTCGCTTTCTTCGGAATAACAGAGCGGTACGTCGCTTGGTAATCCAACAACTCCGGCGCGGACCTCTTCTTGTACCTCAGAACGGCTTTGATGGCCTCAACGTTCTCCCAGTTTGGCCTTCGCTGAAAACGAGAGGCCTCTGCAAAAAAGAAGTACCACATTAAAATAACATCCAAAACAAAGGCAAGAAATACAAAATACACTGGAGGAACGATTCGAACCTGGGTAACCATCCTTCAGAGGCATCCGTTCAGACTAGAACTCGGTCCCGGCAGGGAACTCCCAGTTGCCACTAACTTGCAGAAAATCATCATTGTGCTTGTTTGAATCAGGCAAACCAGTCACCAGATGACAGTCGACCGAACAAACACGCAGGTAGTAGGTGCTATGATCCTTGTTATGAGAAAGAGTGTAGCAGCCCAAAATGTCCCAAATATCGAGATTCAAGCCCAACCGTTTGTTGAGAGCGGACATACCACAGATGACACGAAACAGGTTAACAGATACTTGCATTGGGATGAGTTGAACCTGGTGTAGAAATCGGCGCACCAAAGGGTCGAGAGGAAAACGAACCCCTCCCTCGACGATGGATGCAATCAGAAAAGCGGCGGTATTCCTAGTACCCATATGCTTGGCATCGACCTTTGCCAGCGAAAGAGTCACGTCATCGGGGATATTGTAATCACGACGAAACATGGCCATGGCCTCAAGAGTATCAACTAATGAGCGAAACTTTCCCATCAAACCGAACCTAGTGGTACAGGGGTAGAACTCAGATACCAAGATATGGAACACAACGGCGCAAGGGCCAGACAAGATGATTGAAACAGAAAAAGACAAGAGAAGAAGGATCACAAGAGAACTTACAGAGATCAGAGCAGAGGTAGCGAACGGGCGGCGTTGAAGCAAGATTAGCAGTGGAAAGTTTGAGCAAAGCACCATCGAGACTGGTTCAGAGCAACGAAAAGGGCTTTTTCTTTGAAACTCTCCAGAAGAACGAAAAAATAGATAAAGGGATTTGGATTGATAGCCCAGAGCATTTATTGCACCATCCGGCGTAAAGGTACACGGAGCACGACCTTCGGTATGGAATCGACGCACTATCTCTGCACGCCTATCCCACGTCGCCACGCGTCATAATGAAAGGACGCATGCAGGGGTTGTGTGTCAGGATTGAACCGTTACCAAGGCTGAATTGGGGCAGAACTAAAGCGACGTGATGCTTGGAGTATAGAATCGTAGCTCCCCCTAAGAGGAATCTTAGCGCGAGCTAGGGGGCAAATAAAGGGGATAAATAAGAAATGGGTCAGACCCAAGCCTTAGGCCGGTCCAATCACCCAAGCCCAAATCTAAATGAGTCAGATGAGCATGTGGGCAACCCAACTAAGCCCAACTTCATGAGCAACAGTCTACCTAAGTCCTCAAGCACTTGGGCCTAACCCGTAGTAGAAAGGCTAGTCCAGCCGCGATGCTGGGCTGGGCCGAGTTGCAAGACCTAATCTATGGGCCGAACTAAAGTGGGCCGAGCCCATACAAAGATATCCGAATGGACCAGCCCATCCCAACAGAAGCCTCGTCTAGGGCCGATCTGGGGCACGAAGGTACCGAGTTGAGAGAACCTCACAGAGAAACGTGGAAGCCATAAAGATATGCATGTGCAAGTTGCCACTTCAGCTGGTCCCCAACACCTAGAATCACGGAAGCAGTTAAACCAAAGGAATGTGGTTTGTTATTAGAATGACTACAATGAGTATAAGCACCTCTTGACAACTACCAGATGGTCCCCCACCTGGTGCCATGCTAAAGAGAAACTTGGCAGCACCAAAGCCCCATGAAACCATCTTGGGAAGCAAGCAAGGAGTTCTATATAAACTACCCTAACTTCACATTGAAGGTAATTGAACTGATCTAAGCTGAACCCCACTTACTACAAAGAAAACTCTCTACATCTCTTCTCCGATCATTGATTCCCACGCCGGAGGGGTTATCCGACCAACCCCGGCTGGGCAGCTTTTACGATGCTTCTTGTGGCAGGAACCTCAATCCTTGGATAATCTAACCGAGTGCGGAGCCCCGATCCACTTTCATCTAATGCGGAATCCGGTACACACATATAGTGCTATTGATATGTTTCCAATTTAGTAATTGTTTGAAACTTGACATGCAGAGCTGTGTATGAAAAAGGTATATCTATTGTTTTAGCAACACTGTGGGGGGTATCAGTAAGAAGAGGTCGCCAACTCTTTATAGAAAAAGGTGTATATATTGTTTGATACACATAACATTGTTACTGCACAAAATACCACTTCATATAATTATCCATAAACTTTATTTTTGAGAAATGTGAGCAACAATAATTAATGTTTAGCTTCTTTTTTTTTTTTTTTTTGGTGGATCAACCTAGTGTATGGTTAACTTAAAACTGAATTGTTATTTCATCACCAATATAAAGCCATAGGTTTTTTTTTTCCTTCTTAATAGATCATTTATTTTTTTTTAAGAGACAATGGGCTAAATTAAGAAAGATACTGTAACGCCCCGAAATTGTTAAAAAATACCTTTACTGGAAGCAACAAAGATAAGAAAATATTATGAACTGAAGCTGTCAATTTATTCAACCTGACTGATTACAGCTTAAATAGAACAAATAGTAACAAAATCATCAGAATAAAAAGGAACAGATTACTCCATGACTAACAGCCACTACTAAGACTCCTACATAACTGGGATACTCCTATTGAATAGGTAAAACACCACAACTGACTCCTAAACTATAACAAACAAAGACTTATTAAAAGATGACAAAAATCTCAACACCCTCCCTTAAACTGAAAGTTTTCTAACAGTCAGTTTAATAGTGATTCATTGCAGCTGTTCCTCAAATTGTATCTTCTAATGTGCAGACACCAAGTAGCTTCCTCAGCTTCAAAAACATAACTAATTTCAGGGGTTTAGTTAGTATGTTAGCTACTTGGTCTTCACTCCTGCAGTAAATGAGATCAATCATTCCATCCTTCGTGAGGTCCCTCAAGAAGTGATACTTGACATCTATGTGCTTGCTTCTTCCATGTAGAACAGGATTTTTAGAGAGTTTAATTGCTGAACTGTTATCACAATAAATTGGAGTTGGTCCTTGTTGCTTGAAATGAAGTTCTTTAAGAATTTTCCTCAACCAGACACTTTGACATGCACATGATGTTGCAGCTACAAACTCGGCCTCTGTAGTTGATAAAGTAACAATTGGCTACTTTTTTGATGACCAAGAAATGGCCCCTGAACCCATCATAAGACATACCTAGATGTGCTTCTTCTATCATCAGGATCTCCTGCATAATCACTGTCTGTGTAGCCATATAGATGTGATTTTTCTCCCTTCTTGTAGAATAACCCAAGATCAACGGTACCTTGCAAGTACCTAAAAATCCTTTTGGCAGCTAGAAGATGCATCTCTCTTGGGCATTCCATGTACCTGCTAATGAGACTTACAGCATGCATTATATCTGGCCTGGTTGCAGTTAAATACAGTAAACTTCCCACAATTTGCTTGTAAAGCGTGCTATTAACCTTTCTTCCTTCAGGATCTTTGATTAGCTTCAATCCTATTTCAGTTGGAGTGCTAACAGAATTACAATTCTTCATCTGAAATCTGTCTAAAATATCTCGCACATATTTCTTTTGTGACATAAAAATGCCAACAGGAGATTGGACCACTTCTATGCCCATAAAGTAATGCATCATTCCAAGATCAGACATATCAAATTCCATCATCATAGACTGTTTAAGTTGTTCCAGCATGACCTTATCATTTCCAGTGTAGATCAAATCATTTACATATAAGCATACAATAACAAGTCTTCCTCCATCTCCAATTTTTGTAAAAAGTGTATGCTCATATGGACATATTTGAAAACCTTCCTTAAAAAAATAAGCTTCTATACGACTATACCAAGCTCTGGGAGCTTGTTTTAGTCCATATAGAGCCTTTTTTTAATTTATATACCTTATGCTCATTTCCAAGCTTCACATAACCAGGAGGTTGATCAATAAATACCTCTTCTTGCAAGTCTCCATGTAAAAAGGCTGATTTCACGTCCAACTAGAGGATAGGCCATGAGTTTTGTGCTGCCAATGCGATCACCAATCGGATTGTATCATGTCTTGCAACAGGAGCAAAAACTTCTTTGTAATCGATGCCAAATTCTTGCTTATAGCCTTTAGCTACTAAGCGCGCTTTATATTTATCAACCTCACCATTCTCCTTCAACTTTGTTTTGTAAACCCACTTGACTCCAATTGTTTTTTTCCCTTTAGGAATATCTGTCAATTCCCAAGTATTGTTCCTTTCAATGGCTGCAATTTCATCATCCATGGCCTTCTACCATTTTAATTCTTTAACAGCATCGTTAAAGGCTATAGGATCACAATCTGAAAATAGAGCAAAATGTGTGAGTGGATCATCAGATTGGTCAAGTGCACTTACTTCATAATCTGCCATCCATGCTGGTCTTGTCCTAGTGCGTTGAGGACGTGTACTGGTCACTATATCTGGCTGTACACTTGATGATTCAACAATGTCAACTGCTGGTGGATTTTGAGATACTGTCGACTCAGACTCTGGTGAGTGTTGCTCATTTGCCTCAAGTTGCTGCCTTCTCTCTTCATCTTCATTATCAAAATTTGCTGAAATTTGATGTCCAGTGCCATTATCACCCCATGACCAAGTGTTTTCTTCATCAAAAACAACATCACGAGTGATTACAATTTTCTTGGTGATAGGATTGTACAATTTGTAAGCTTTGGACTGATCACTAACACCAAGAAAAATGCATTTTTCTGCTTTGTCATCTAGTTTTCTCCTCTTCTCATCGGGGATGTGGGCATATGCAATACACCCAAAGATTCGAAAATGATCAACTGCTGGTCTTTGTCCATTCCATGCTTCTTCAGGTGTCATATTTTGAACAACAAGTGTGGGACTTCTGTTTAATATGTGAATGCTCCAATTCATCGCTTTGGGCCAGAAATTTTTTGAAACTCCACTCCTCTGCAAAAGGCTACGCACCATATTTAAAATTGTGCGATTTTTTCTCTCGTACACACCATTTTGCTGAGGTGTGTAGGCTGTTGTGAGTTGTCTTTTAATGCCATGCATCTCACAAAAGTATACAAAGTCTTGTGAGTTATATTCTCCGCCACGATCAGTGCGAAGAACTTTTATCGGGCTGCCAACTTCTTTCTCAACAAGCACTTTATAATTTTTAAATGTCGCGAAAGCTTCAGATTTCTCCTGTAACAAATAAACCCACGTTTTCCGACTATAATCATCAATGAACGTAATGAAGTATCGTTTACCTCCATTAGATGTCGGATTTATGGGACCACAAAGATCGGAATGAACTAGTTCCAATGCCTTCTTTGCTCTCCAAGAATTCATTTTTGGAAATGAATCACGATGGTGTTTGCTAATAACACATTCTTCACAAACTGACGAAGGATATTGAATTTGAGGAAGGCCCGTCACCATATTTTTCTGCTGTAGAGTCTTCAAGCCATTGAAATTCAGGTGTCCATAGCGGAAATGCCACAACCATGTTGAATCATGCATTTTTACAGAGAGACAGGTTTGAACCATGTTCTGAGTGTGTAATGGAAACATCTGATTTGTTGTCATGTGAACTTGTGTGATTAGGCCCTTCTCTGGACGTTGAATTTGACAGCATCCACCTTGATGCTTTGTTGATTGAATGATTTGAAGTGTGACTTGAATTTAGGCATGCTTCACCTACCTTCATCCCTTTCCAAATTTATCAATCCACCATGAATGTTTATTGTAAATCCCTTCTCTTGTAACTGGCCCAGGCTAATGAGGTTACTCTTTAAGTCTGGAATATAAAAAACACTAGAAATTGTCTGTATAGCGTTATTTCCTGTTTGAATTTTGATAGTCCCTTTCCCCATGACAGAAATGTTAGAATTGTTTCCAAGTTTCACAGTTTCTCTGAAAGTTTCATCCAAATCTGAAAATAGAGACTTATTACCACACATGTGATTACTGCAGCCTGAGTCCAGATACCACGTATCTGATTGAGACCCCTTCTTGTCAATGTATGCCATCAAGAGCATTTCTTCTTCTGTCTCAGCAAAGTTTGTCTTCTCTTCCTTTTTAGTGCATTCATACTGATAATGACCAAGCTTGTGACAGCGGTAGCATTCAACATTGGACTTGTCAAACTGTGACCCTTGATTGGATGAAAAATGATTATCACAGCCACGTCCATGGTAAGAAGATTGATTATCACGACCACGTCCTCTGCCTCTTCCTCGACCCCAACCTCGACCTCTTCCTGATTCCCGCCATGTAGATGATTCACCATGGGTCGTAACCTGCAAAGCACGTTCCTCTGGAAGGTGGCTGGTCATTCTCTGTTCATGCACCAACAATGAACTTTGCATCTCATCAATTGAAAGACTATCAATGTCTTCCGATTCCCCAATGTACCAGACAACATAATCAAATTTGGGGTCATTGATCGAAGGATTCTCTCAATGATTGTAACATCATCCATTCTTTCACCATGAATACACATCTTGTTAGCTACTATTAGCATGTGTGCAAAATAATCATTGACCGACTCTCCTTCTTTCATATGAAGAATCTCAAACTCTTTGCGAAGAGCTTGAAGCTGCGCTTGTTTCACCCTTGCTGTACCTTGATATTTTTTCTTCAAGGAATCCAAATTTGTTTAGAGGTATCCTTTTGGAGAATGGTTTCCAAAATGGCCCGGCCAATTGCCTGGAACAAATAATTCTTTGTCTTGAGGTCCTTTAGTCTTTGGTCTTCTAGCGTCTTTCTCTGTGCTTCTGTCATGACAACTCCACTTGTTGGTTCGACAAAACCAGTTTCCACAAGACTCCAGTATTCCTTGGATCTTAGAAAGTTTTCCATCAGCATGCTCCAATGGTCATAATGACCATCAAAGCGGGGAATGGCAGGTTGCACGTAATTGGTGTTGTCGGAAGCCATGGAACCTTGCTGCTGCAATAATTTATGAGCAGGCCCAGTGGGGGCTTTGATACCAAATGTTAAAAACTACCTTTACTGGAAGCAACAGAGATAAGAAAATATTATGAACTGAAGCTGTCAATTTATTCAACCTGACTAATTACAGCGTAAATAGAACAAATAGTAACAAAATCATCAGAATAAAAAGGAACAGATTACTCCATGACTAACAGCCACTACTAAGACTCCAACATAACTGGGATACTCCTATTGAATAGGTAAAACACCACAACTGACTCCTAAACTATAACAAATAAAGACTTATTAAAAGATGAAAAAAATCTCAACAGAAATAACCCAACACAAATTAAGTACATTAACCAATGTCCATTAAGGAATAATAGCAAAAATTCCAAAATTCCAACCTTTACACCATTAATCAATAAGGTTTGTACAAAAGTTCCACATGCGAATTATACATTCAATGGTATAAAAATACATGAATCTATAGCATGTAGAATATCAAATCCCAAAAATAATAAAATGCCCTCATGGGCTTACAATTTCCAAGGCTTAAGCCCAGTTACACAAAAATGGTTTCACAAACCCATACATTTATAGCCCTTGGCTAGCAAAATAAATCACAACAAAAAGAGAGTTATTTACTCTTCACCAAAATGTGTCCATGCCCTCAACTCGGCAGGATTACCACATCTTTTCCTGCACCAAAATCCCATAGGGGTGAGCATAAAGCCTAGTAGAGAATCCTTGACAAAGTATATACATTTATGCAAGATTTCCAATATTAAATGCAAATGTCATGCAATGCCAATTAAAAGAAGATTTCATTTACATGCCATTTAAAAAGTCACCATGTTCAACAAAAGCTTGAAATCTCAACAATTCCGAAATTTACAATTTTATTCAATGGGGCGGTAAATACGACTCAGGTAATCCCTAGGTTGGTGTCTGCAAGTAGGCTCAACGAGCACTACCAAAAACCCCACTTTACCGGTTGCAAACCGGAAGGGAAGTGGTACCTCCTCCGCGCGTGTTTTCAGTCTTTCACCTCGGACACTCAGGCCAACTTAATCAATTTCACCTACACCCCCTATTCGGACTTACCAACGTATTTACCCCAAAGTATTTCAATAATTCCCCTTTCAAAATATTCTTTTCTCAATGTAAACATTCCAAACTCAATTCAAAATGTATAATTATAAATTGAAAGAGGATGTAATGCAATAATAAACAATGCTTCATGACAATTCTCAATCTTTATGTATCTCAACAACAACACAAATGTTAACCACAATTCCTATTGTTTTCCTCCCTTCAACATTAATTCACAAAAATTCCACATGTTTAATTAAATCTATTAACACGTAGCAACCTTTCCAAATTCCAATTCTCATAATTCATGGAACTCAACAATGTGCCAATTCATAGCTACATATGTGTATGCATTTAACAATAAATTCAAGTATAGTCTTCAAATCCTCATACATCTAGAAGCTATCATATTTGCAACAACAATATAGAATTCTCACTCACACTTTCACTTAATTCCAAGAAAATTTCATAAATCCCCATTTTTTTTTCTTTCCAAAAACCCCTATTTCTAGGTTTTTCACAAAAACCTCAACATTACCTCATCTCTTTGCAAAACCTCACTAAATACATCATTCTCAAACCCATGTGTTTCAACATTTCAAGAGAACCTTTAAAAAGAACAAAAAAGAGATTTCTTCTACAAGACCATCAATTTCTTAAGCCAAAAACCCATTTTCAAAATAAACAAAGGAGAACTCTCAAAGATCAACCAAAACTTGCAAAAACATATATATAACTGTAAGTAATTCGCTACCTCATGTGTTTGAAGGAGAAAAGAGATGAAACCCTAGAAATTGATGGTGCCAAAATCCAATCTCCACCGTACACTATGTAGCTCTTGAGGAACTTTTCAACTTTGATGAAGGAACTTGGGTTGAAGATGCAATGGATCTAAGGAGATCAAGAGTTTGAATAGTTTAGGTGTATGGAATATAGAGAGAAGGGAGAGGAAATGATTTTTAGAGAGAGAGAGAGATGGGCGAAAAGTGATACACACACAGCCCTAAGAGAAAAAAAAACAGAGATTTTGAATTGCCTAGCATCCCGCACGTGCGTCCCCTACTCCCGCACGTGCGGAGTGTCTTCCCGCACGTGCGGCCTTCATCCCCGCATGTGCGGTGGCCCCCTCCCACACCTCACTCTGCACTTGCCTTTTATGCAGTATTCAAGCTAAAAAAGACCCACTTCCCTGCATGTGCGGCCTCATCCCCCGCACGTGCGGCCCTGGTCCTCCAGCCCAGAATTTTTCTGGTTCGATTTCAGACACTCCAAACTTGACCGTGCACCCTCCAAGACAAGTGACACTCAACCCAGAATAAACAAAGACCGGAATTTGGGAAAAAGCTTTTGAACATAGCAAACCCAAAGAGGACAATAAATGCAGCAACGTACAATGAAACCGGTCATCACAGATACAAATATCGGATCAATTTATTTATTTTCATTAGATGATATACATGGATAACTTCACAAAATAAATGGTTCAAATTATTGAAACAAGACTTGTGATAGACCCATAGGCTTGGACATGATGGTCAAGTTCAAATTTGAACTGCAGAAGTCTATATCTTTCTTTTTTTTTTTTTTTTTTTGAACGGCAAACAAGAAACTTTATTGATGTATGGAAAGAGTACAAGGGTACCAACCAAAAACACCAATAAAGAGAGGAAAGTGCAAAGCATTATAATGGGTTAAATGATCCCAACTAGGTTGGCACCAAAAAGCCCATCCTATCATTTGCTAGCACTCCCAAAGTTAGTTAGGAACCAAACAAAGAAACCAAACAAACAGCTCAACAACACACTCCAACAGCTAGCATATCAGACCAGATACAAAGCCCATAGTACAACATAACAAAAAATAGAAACCAATAACAAAGCAAACTACCAGCAGACTTAGCCATCATACCCACAGAGCTGTAAACAGCGTAGATACAGAGTTGCAAACAGAGTAGATACAAGGCTAGATCAACTCAAAAAGAAAGAACCACAGCAAGAAACACGAAGAGCCAGTGCCAGACCATAAACAGCTGCTGCTGCACACTAGGAGAAATGGTTGACATTGTAAATTACAAACACCCCACAAGTCTCCACCAAAATAGGAAACAAATTTTAAAGCACCAGAAAACAGATCTCCTAGATCCTTCCACCTAAACAATATCTGATTTGTGAAATGTTATGAAGGAAGTTATCATTCGAGAATGAAGTCCATTTGGTTGCAGTTTTATACCAAATAGTAATTCTTGCGATGATGAGCTCTTGCAATTCTTACATCTTTGGTTGAGAGCCTTGAAAGAGGCACTCATTTCTGTGCTTCCAAATTGACCAAAGAGCCACCAGAGGAACTGCACTCCAAATCCTTCTTTCAATTGACCTGCAGCAGTGCCCTGACCACCAGTCGAACAAACCTTGCACAGATCCAAGTACCACCCAAATAACCTCCCACCATTGCAACAGACCAGACCAAATTCTCCACACCAAGGGACAGAGGATAAGCACATGTTCAGATGTTTCATGATGAGCTTTACAGAAAATACATAAGGTAGAAGCATTTCGATCCAAAATTTCCAGCCTAAGCAAGAACATTGAAGTTTTCACCTTATTTTTCCATGCTAGCCATCCAAAGAATTGCCCTTTAGGTGGAAGATATTTGATCCACACCATACTACTGTATCTGACATTACCACCAAAATCGAGATTGGTATGTTTGTAAAAAATAGATACAAGGGATTGGCCAGATTTTTGAGCTAACCACATTGCACTATCCTTGACTGGCAGATTCAGAACATGAGCTGCTTACAAGAATTCAATGAGTCTAAGAAGTTCCCCCTTTTCCCATTCAAATAAGGTTCTTCTAAAATTGAGTAACTAGTTTTGTGAGGAGGCTGTAGTTTTGTGAGGAGGCTGTGTTAACTACTAGGTCCTTAAGAGAGCTCTCTTTCTCATTAGACAATCGAAATAACGTTGGGAACTCCTCTTTGAGGTAAAGACCTCATACCATTTATCATGCCAGAATCTCATTCTGCAACCATTACCCACTCTTAATTGTAGGTTAGTTACATAGAACAATAAAAGATTTTCTTTCTGCTCAACTGCTGCTAGAATGTCACTCCAAATCCGTGAGATAATGATACCAAGGCTTAGGGTAGGTAACCATTCCTCTCTTTGAAATCTGTATTTACTACAGAGAACTCTCTTCCATAGTGAATCATGTTCAGTGGCAAACCTCTACCACCATTTGAGGAGCAAGTAGACATTCACATCTCTAATTCTTCTTATACCTAGACCGCCATGCTTAATACTCTTAGTTACCTCTACCCATTTGACTAGATGGATTTTTCTCTTCAAATCTGGGCCACCCTATAAGAATACTACTTGAATTTGATCTATCTCTTTTGCTATTCCTTCAGGTACCCTGAACAGAGACAAGAAATACACTGGTAAACTGGATATGACTGCTTTGATCAAAGTTAGTCTACCTGCAAACGATAGGAATCTCCTTTTCCAACCAATAAGTGTGACGACCGGGTACATCACCCGTCTTATTTTTCTTTGTGCGTGTTAGGTTGCCCTTGTTAGAGTGACAGGTTTAACTTGGAACCTTGTTAACCGTTTGGGTTTGTTGTGTTTGGAAGTTTTTCTCAAAATTCTTGTTCTTGTTTGCTCCGATGTTGAGTTTCACTTGTTTCAAAGGGTGTGGGGCTGGTCCGGAGTGTCTGGGGTTGAGCCGAGGAAATTCTGGGTTGGAGGACCAAGGCCGCACATGCGGGGCCTTGGGCTACACGTGGGGGAAAGGGGCCGCACGTGCGAGAGGTGAGGCCGCACGTGCAGAAAACAGGGGAGGGTTGAAGAGCACACTGCAATATATGTAGATGCGAGAGTGGGAGTGTGGAGGAAAGGGCCGTACGTGCAGGGATGAAGGCTGCACGTGTGGGAGGCACGCTCCGCACGTGCGGGAGTGAGTGCCGCACGTGCGGGAGACGTTGAGTCTGAAAATTTTCTTTTTCTTCTTTCCTTGGGCTGAGTGCATATCATTTTATACACCTCTCTCTCTCTAAAAACCCTTTTCTCCTCCTTCTCTCTACATTTCCTACATCAAGACTCACTAAATCGTTGATTTCTCTAAATCCATAAACATTTTGACCCTTGTCTCTTGATAAAAGTTGGAAAACTCTTCGAGGGCTTCGTTGTGTGCGGTGGAGATCGGATTTCAACACCGTCAAAATTTAGGGCTTTTATCTATTTTCTTTCAACAAGATTGAGGTAGGGACTTCTTTGACTTATATATATGTTTTTGCAAGATTGATGTTGATTTTGGAGTTTTCTTGATGATATTAAGAAAGTTTTGATTTTTGGCTCAAGAATGATAGTATTTTCAAAAGTGGGTTTAAATCTCAACTTTTCGAAGTTAATCCTTAAGGGTTTAGAACGTGCTTCCGCTCTTGAATCACCCATAGAATATGCTTCTTTTTTGGTTTCGCATAGAACATGCCATTAACATTGTATCTCGATTGTTTTTTTCGCATAGAACATGCCATTGCCATTATATCTCGATTGTTTGTCTTGCAGTGAACATGCATTCTTACTGTATCACACTTGTTAAGTTTCTTTCTTACACATGCACGATAGTGTATGTACGGTTCATTCAGAGGAGTTCCAGGTAAAATCATTTGTGCCATATTCGGATCACATCCTTTTCTCCTATCACGTGAGACACGTTTGGATTGTTACCCTTCGGTTAAAAACATTCAGGTACGCCCGATGTTCACACCACCCTTCAGTTAAAAACATTCGGGTGCACCCGGTGTTCACACCACCTCTCCTCCTCTCGTGTGCGACGCATTAGGATTGCTTGCATCGGTTAAAAATATTTGGGTGCACCCAGTGTTCACACCACCGCTCATCCTATCGTGTGAGACGCGTTAGGATTGCATCGGTTAAAAACATTCAGGTGCGCCCAGTTTTCACACCACCATTTTTCTCCTCTAGCATGTAATGTGTTTAGATCTCGGTTGAGACCTCGGGTGTGCTCGACGGTTATGTCGCTGTTCGCCTTTCCTGCACGACGAGTAGTTAAGCTTTAATTTTCTAACATCCTTTCTGCATGAAATGTGGTTTGGCTCGTGTTTCTCATGTGTGGCATGTTTATTTACTCACTTCCTTTCATGATTGGAATTGTTGTGCCTTGTTTTGGTTTGTTTAACTGTGGCATTTTCTTTGAATTACATTTGCATTCAAATGTTTCATTGTATATCCTCATTGCATGATCATAAGTTATGTTCTTGCGCATATCATTTGCATTTTGCC
Source organism: Camellia japonica (assembly GCA_030407325.1). Classification (NCBI taxonomy): domain Eukaryota; kingdom Viridiplantae; phylum Streptophyta; class Magnoliopsida; order Ericales; family Theaceae; genus Camellia; species Camellia japonica. The sequence continues at coordinate 9,484 of JAPPVO010001868.1, read as the reverse complement.
CCAGAACTACACTGGTTTGATTCCTTGCAAAGGGATACGTATGCAGCATACGGGCACAACCATTTATTTTTGTCTTGATTGTTTGTCCAAGTCTTACGGCCTTGTCAAAATGGGTCATCTCTGGGCTTTGACATTCACTCACCGTCATTTCATGATTTTGAGTTCTGTTAAAAAGGGGCAACTGTAAACACCCCATTTTTGACGGCCTTTACGACTTGGACGTCTTTGTAGGTATAGTCGATGATGAGTCTGTTTGCTTACTAGGCGCTCGAAGTCCTCGGCAGAACGCCACAACTTTGAACCTTTCTTATCTTCTATCCTTTTTGTCTCATTTTTGGACCATCCCTTGGTTTTTCCAACCTGCAACCTTTGGTGGGCTGCCGGCCATCCCTAGAGGCTGCCGGCCATCACTTTTGGTTTTCCGGCCACTGATGTGGCTTGCCGGCCACCACTGATGGCCGGCCGGCCGACCACCGGTGTTTTCTGTAGATATTTTATGCCAGCTGTGCCAGCTGTTTGCCTAGATGCATGCATCTGTCCACACGTGGAAGGCTGGATCTCCTTGTAGAAATTTCATGTTTTCTATATATAGGGACCCCCCCTCTCATGTTTTGAGGTTAGAAAATTTTAGACTAAAAAATTTTCCTCTCTCTCTCTCTCTCTCTCTCTCTCTCTCTCTCTCTCTCTTTCTACAAATTCTCTACATTTTAGCCTATATTGACTACACCTTTGCCTATACACCCTTAACCAAATCCTCTCATCTTTGAGCTGAGGTGTTCTTGAGCTTGGTTTGAGCTCTAGACGGTGTACTTGCTTGGTTTTGTGGTCTAGAGTTACTCTTTGCTTCAAGAGGTATAATATTTGCTTTATTAGCATGCTTTGCATATTTGTTTTTCTATCTTTTCCCACTATTTTTGGGTTGTTTTTGAACTGTAAAAAACTCTATTTTTGCGGACTGAAATTGATGTTTTTGGCCATTAAGGTAAGGGGGTGGTTTACTCGTCTTCATTCCTTATTTGAAAGGCTATTTCACCTTTGTTTTCTATTTTCAAACCACCTTTTTTTAGGCCTTTAAACACTGATTTTTAGAGTATTTTGTAGTGGTAAAAATCAGGTTTTGAAGTCCAAATTTGGAAGGGTTAGCCTTCCCTCCTTGTGTCTTGTTTGTTAGCCTAGTTGGTGCCATGCCTTAGCTTATTTTTCTAGCTTGTTGTAGCTTTATTCTAGTGTGCTTTAGGCTCTATTTTGGACTATTTTAACTCTGTTTGGGGTTGGTTATTGCATTTGAGTCTTGTATTGCATAGTTGTAGTGTAATAGTCCTCACAAGCTTGGTGTTTTAGGCTTTTAGCCACCACTTGTTTGAGTTGATTGCATGTCTTTAGTGCTTTTCACACTTAATTTCAGCACTAATCATCTCTACAATCTCCCTGGCTTTTAATTTTGCTTTGAAAATGGTTTCAAGTCACTTGCTTGCTTAAGTATGAAATTGAGGTTTCCTACTTAATGGTTTAATCCCTTTGGGGGTTTATTACCAATGGTATGATACTTCTTTCATACCTAAAGCAACTTGTGTTTTGAGCCCTCTTTCCGTTAGAGGGCTTTAATTCACCCAATGGACTTAATTGGATTAAAGAATGGTTGGTAAAGTAAAATCAGTAACTGAAACTTGGATTAAAAATGAGCAAGATAATAACTTGGTGTGTTCAATCGGACATTAATTGAACACAAGGAAGCTTGGGCCGTTTCATACTTGTTACTGATTAAAATGATCCAAGTCTCCAAGGTCAATTTCTTCTCTTGATCTTTCATGAAAGGGAGGAGGTTTTTGTCTTGTTTTGTATGTATTGAGCTTGCATCTCTTGAGTCACAAGCCATCATGCAATGAAGTTGCTTGAGTTGGTGGTTTGTGGCTTAAGTTCACCACTCCTTGGACTTACTCATAAAAAGGAAGGGTGAGTTGTGCAAACAATATGTGAGAATACCCTCTTTTTGCTCTGTTTGTCTTATGTTATAGCAAGATGAACCAGTGCATCAGTGGCTAGCATGCCACTTTCCATGGCCAGCAGGTGGCCGGCAGGCCATTTTCATGGCCAGCAGATGGCCGACAATCTTCACCAGGGGCCGGCTGGCTACTGATGCAAATCTCAGCAGAGTGTTGGTAAGGTGGAGCAAAATTGTTCTGGAAGTGTTCAATTGTGCAAATAGAGGCTTTCAGGAGCCAAACGATGGTCTTTTCGGGTGGAGATCGAGCATGCACATACACATCCTTCGTTTCTCGAGGTGGAGTAGTTAATTAGGTTAGGTTAGTTACTTAGTTTAAATTATTAGTTGCAATTGTTTTGTAATTATTTAATTAGTTAGTTAGCTAATTAATTCATTTGTTGTTGTAATAATTAGTTAATTAGTTTAGCTAGTTATTCATTTTGGTTTGTAATAATTAGCTTAATTAGTTTAGCTTAGTTGTCCATTCGGACTCTCCTTCATGAGAGCAAATGATGTAATAATGTGTGTGTCTTCCAACCCCACGTCTTTCTCCCTTTTATTTATTTGCTTACGATGGTTAGATTATGAGCATCACGTTTCAATTAGCATATTCCATGTTTGCATCCATTCATTTGTATTGCATGCACCGAGGCTCGGCGCATCATTCTAACTGCATTGTCATTTCAATACTTTATTGAATACGTGCTTAGATCGCATGTCTTGAATTGAATAGTATGCCATATAAGTAGCCAAGCCTATTAATTGCATCTTTTGTATGTGTTGCATTAGTCATTTAGCATAGTTAGAAATCATGCATTTTTCTAACTTTATTTTGTTTTGGCTCGGAGTACTAGGTGAGTTTTTAATGCTTTAGCATACTTGCATGGGTGTGAGTGATTACCATGACTAGCATGCTTGCCATGAGGCTAAGCGCTTACTTACTATAAACTGCTTGAATGCCTACAGATGAAGGCTTGTTGCTTGAATTGGAATGATTCAATAAATGTACATTTTTTTTAAGCCTTCTATGTTTAGTGGCAAATTCGCAGACTTTAAGCCTACTTGAGGTGGCAAAATCAAACCCTTTTCGCAAAACAAACATGAAATTGAAATTGTTCCAATTCTTGCAAACTAGTCTATACTTGCTTGTGCGCAGCTAGCCTAATAATCAAGACAAGAGCATATAATGTTGATAAAAATCATATCATGATTAGTAGAGGCCGATCTCTGATCGGGCGAGCGGGGGTGCTCAATTCATGAGCTTCCCCTCTTGTACCTAAGTTCCCGAGCTAAGGCAACTTTGGTGATGACGGACACGTGGCCATTGGCACGAGTCATAGGTTTCCTAAATTTTTTCAAAAATAAAATATTTAGGTAGTGACTCTGTATCTGGCAAAGCGGTCAAATTTTGGCATTTTAATTCAAAATCGATTTTTGAAAAGATTTGCCGGATTTGGATTCTTTGGCGATTATCAATTTCACATTGCACTTGTGAAATTAGATTCGGAACCGCGGGAATCCGAACTGTAGGGCTTCTTTCGAGTTTCTGAAAGGGGGCACGAAAAAGTCAAGCTACAAATACCGGTGTTGTAGTGCTAGGATTTTTTAAGATAGGATGAGGTTTATTAACGAAATTGTTGAATATTTGAATTAGGCAATGTGCTAATAATATATTTTTTGACCAGCAATGTGTTAATAATATTACCATGTAGCTCATTGATTGATTACTAGGAATTGATGATGACATCTTTTGGAGTAGGGTTATTATCTAAAAACTTGTTTGGCTAGAGAGAGTTTATTAGGAAATGGAAGTCAGAAATCCAATAAGATTACTTGTAGTAGGCAGACCATGGGTGGCTTAGTAAACCCTACTTAGTTTTCAAATTGAGAGTTTAAATGCAGGGTTAAGTGGAGTAGTGAGTTTATTGTGGAAGTACTGTAATATGTAGTATTGGACACCTTCCTAAACCTGCAGAAAAAGACCAGATCCGCCTCCTTCATAGGACCACCATATCCAACTATAATGAAGTAGGTAGATTCCTTGTTTTGGAATTTACTAGAAAAGATGAAGAAGTTTTGAGGAAATCAGTGGATCTTGAAGCAAATGATAATCACTCCCAGATGGTTGATGCGGGGGACCTTTTGAACTCAGCTTTTGTGAGTTCATCATAAGGTATAGTTAATGAGGTATTGAGGGAATTATTTATTTTTTATTTAATCTTTGGGGTTCTTTTTTTGAAGTGGGAATTTGGTAGATCTTTGATGGGTTAGGTTATCCTCTACTATGGTCAAAATTTTTGGTTTTATCTCTTTTTTTTATTTTTTTATTTTTTCACCATTGTTCTTGTATACAAGCTTCAAAATAGATATAGAACAAAATCTGATAATTCAACCACTTCAATTTCCAGATTGCCAGAGAGTATTAAATCATAACCCTATTTCAAACAAACCCATATATGCTCTTCCTGATATGGTGTTAGTTTTAAATCCACCTTGTATAACTCTTTATTTTGTTCTTAATCTTTGCATGCTTTTATTCTTTATTGTAGCCTGCTTTTATTAGTTGGAGTTCTTTTCTTGAGAAGGGTTTATTCTTGATAAAAGTCACAGAATTTATGCACAAACACTTGATTAGAAAAATCATATAGCTATATGATTTTTTTGTTATTAAAAAAATTTAATTTAAATAATTGTTCAACATATAGGGATTGCTAAATTTTCCAAATTTGATCAAATTTGATTCTAATAAAAAAGGTTTGGGAGAGGATTGATAGCGTATGGTAAAATATAGTGATAGATAGATTCTTTATCTGTTGGCATATGTGAAGAAATAAAAACGAACAAGTTCACATGTTTTTTATGTGCATATAAGTTCTCTATACGATTTTTTTATTTAAAAAACAATCTCTATAAGATAAGAATTTTCTTAAAGTTGTGTTTAGTTCATGAACTTAAGTGGAGATTTAGAAAGTAAAAGAGAAAAAGTATGTGAAAGGCGTATGAAATATAATTATATTTCATTTACATTTTATTTATTTATTTATTTATTTTAAATCCCTACCTAAATTCATGAATCAAACATAGAATAAATTGATTATATCATGGTTTTTGAGTTTAGAGTATGCTCTCATATGCAATGCATTCAAGCCATTTAACAAAGTTAAGTAGTGTCTCAAACAATACCATTTTTTTAATCTAGATTTTTATTTTTTATTTTTTTGGATTTAGACTTAGAAATATTTAATCTCTTGAGTTACATTTTAAACAATTTCCTCATAACATACAATTCATGGTTATGAATTAGCTAAACAAAGATAGGAACAGAGGCTAGATAATACATTGCATATTCTATTATTAAGGAAGTCGATAATAATCAAAAGTAAATTATTACATGGCTAATAATAAAGGCAATCTAGTTGTACCACAAAACAAAAGGCTATAAAAGCACAAATCAACTTAGCCAACGAAAAGACACACTAATACAAACCCAGCAATGCCACAAAAAGACACTAATACAAACCTAGCAATACCACAAAATAGAAAACAAATTATTCAAGTTCGGACAATAGTTTTTTGTTTTTTATGGTTATGGTTATGGTTATGGTTTTTTGTTTTTGTTTTTTTCGTTCAGACAATAGTTAAAATGAATTCATAACAATTAAATAGTTTTTCCATAAATAAAAACACCTTGTAACCTTGGTTTTTGCATGAATAGGGCCGCTATCTACTTCTCTAACTTCTTGATCTTCAGAGAAGTTGAGTAGATCCTCCCACCTTCTATTTATCAAGAACAGCATACCTAGCAAAACATTTGCAATCAAATTTTGAAAACAAATACATGCTAATTAAAAGCAACTACATTAAATGTGCTTCATGCAAAGGATCTTTCGTTGTACCTGTATCATAGGATATGTCTCTCTTGCTCTCATTTTGTTGTGGTTGGGAGTGTATTTGGGATGGCGAGACATGAGAGAGTAGGACAGATAATCCGATTTCATATTTCCTAAACTAGGCAAGACATACGTATTTATTACCTAGTTGGTAACAGAGGTTCGTCTAGCAAGAAATTATTCAATACTCTTGGATCAAGTCTAGGTGGAGCAAGTCCATCTAACATGCAACATGCATGTCTCAACAACATATGTTGTTTCTTAGGTCATTTTGTCAACAAATTACAAATCATAGATGCCAAATACAAAACTAAATATGATTTCATGTAAGAGCTAGATATATATACAACGTTAATCCTGGAGTTTTTAACTTAATACACGTCTACTATCTTCACTTTCTCTCTCTTAGGTTTACACACTATTTTTTAAAATTTTATTTCATACTAATCAATTAAACTACTTATTAGCTCAAATATACCTAATTTTATGAATTTAATTACATCTTTAAATATGCATACATACATATACACTATTTATATATATATAGGAATTCAAGATTGGGGAAATGATAAGTTGTCATACCACCCTAATTCTTTCCCCCCAAAAAAACAACTTGTTTACGCTCTTTGTGGATAACTTGCCTGAATCAATGAATCCAAGAAAATGCATGATATGTTCATCAAGTTCGGTGTTGTAAAGGGTGTGTTCATACCAAACAAAAGGAGAAAATCATCAAATACACGATTTGGGTTTGTCAGGTACGACTGTTCTATAACAACAACAGTGGCAGAATAGAAGGCGAGTGGCTTGTGGGTGGATGATAAAAATTGTAGAGTATGGCACTAGAGTGGAGTAAAGAAAGAGTTTGAAATCGTTACCAGCAAGACAACCAGAGATGAGCAAGCCAGCAACTTTGGCTGCCAAAAAATGTGGAATCAAGGCACTGATAGAAGGTTGTTTGCAGAGGTTATCAAAGGATTAGAACCAAGATGTACATCAAAGATAATTATCAGGGTAGAAGAGTTAGGGAATGGATGGCTGTTTGAGAGCATGATTCTGCGACTCAAACCAAATTATGCTGTTTTAGAGGTGAAAAAGGAACTCAAAAGAAGAGATATGCTAAATGTGCTGGTGCAAGAAGGAGGTGGACATGATGCAATCCTAACTTTTAACTCAGTGGATGAGTTGTTGAGTAAAAAGTCTTCCGTCATAGAATGGTTTCATGAATGGTGTGAGTACATCATGGAGTGCAGATCAGGTATGCATCTTTAGCAGGAGAGGCATGTTGGATTAGCTGCTATGGGGTGCCTCTTAACTTATGGAACTCAAATACCTTCAGAAAGATTGGAAAGATGTGGGGAGGAGCTGGTCTTCTTCGATAGTGATGCCTACACACCTAAATCTTTTCAATGTGGAAGGTTCAAAATAGTCACAAGTGTTATGGATCCGATAAGTACAAACCTGAATCTAGAGGGCAAAGGAAGAGTCTATCCCATTAGAGTTTTTGAGGAACAAAACATAGAGGCTGTGTAACGCCCCAATTTTCATGCCCAAATGATAATACATTTACTTCAAATTAAAATAATATAAAACAAATAAATACCCTCATGGGTTTACAAGTTTCCAAGGCTTGAGCCTGGTTACACAAAATGGTTATTCGAACCCATACATACAAAGCCCTTGGCTTACAATACAGAGTCACGCAAATGAGAGCATTGTACTCCCAACACATATACTTCTACGCCTCTAGTTAGGTGGAATCACCACATCTTTTCCTGCACAAAAATCCCATAGGGTGAGCATAAAGCCCAGTAGAAAATTCTTAACAAAGTATATACATTTTATACAAGTCTCAAAAAAAAAATGGATGCACATGACATGCCATGCTCTTTTGAAAAATAAGAACACATCTTCATTTATTCAAAAACCATCATGCTCAATGATGCCATGCAATTTCAATTGTTCAAAACTTAAAAATTTATTTCAAGGGCGGTAAATACGTCTCTGGTAATCCCTAGGGCCGGTGTCTGCAAGTAGACTATACAAGTACTACCAAATTGTCATTTTTACCAATCGCAACTGGAAAAAAAATCAACAATCACCTATCCGCGCGGATTTTTCGGTCTTTCACCCTGGACCCGCAGGCCAACTTAATCAAATTGTCATTTTTACCAATCGCAACTTGAAAAATCAACAATTTACTATCCGCGCGGACTTTTCGGTCTTTCACCCCGGACCCGCAGGCCAAATTAATTCTACACCACCTGTCAAGACTTACCATCATTATTTACCCCAAAACCATTTCATGAAAACTATTTTTCAACATTCTTTTCTCAATGCAAGTTTTCAAATCGACCATCAAAGTGAAATGTAATGAAATGAAATGATATACCAATGCCATGTTAAAAATGTAATGCAATATTTCTTTCACTTTCAACATTCCCACACAATATTTCCATTGTGATCAAAATTCTCATTTCAATGTAATTTCACAAGATGAATAAATACTCTTATTTCAATTCATCAAAAGAATAACATAATTCCCACATTTCAAATAATCTTAACAATTTGGTCATCTCAAGACTAAATTACTACCTTTAAACAACAATGCCCAAAATTCAACAATTCTCATATTTCATGAAAACATCATTTATATGTAAATAAATAACAATTTTCAAACATCAATTATTTTGGCACACAAATAATCATAACAACATATTCCAACGATTTTCAATATCTTTCTTAAAATTTCCAATTTCTAGGTTTTCTTACCAAAACCCTTTATTTTCAAATATTTGAGAAAATCTCACCAAAACATCTTTCTTTCATCAACATAGTTCAAAAGCTCCCAAATTCTATCTCAGAGGATCAAATAACGAACCCATTTTCGAAATCACTCTTTTTCTTGAATCACAATTTATTTTCAAAACTAATCAAAGGTAATTTCAAAAAAAAAAAATCAACTAGATCTTGCAAAAATATATATATAACTCAAAGAAAATCCTACCTCGAGTTAGAAGAGGAAACCAAGCAAAAATCCAATTTGCACCAAAACCATGAATCTGAAAGTCGAATATTTAGCGATTGAAATTATGTTGAAATTTCCACCAACATCGATCTTTGAAGGAAGCCAGGATGTGTGCTCCAACTTGAGAATGTTGGATCATCAACTTTTTTCCAAAATAAAAGGATCCAAGGAGCCCAGTTCCAAAGACCATTGCATATGCTATGACTGAAACAGTCTTCACTTTTGAGAAAATTCAGCAGCAAGAAAAGTAAAGGCAATTTGCAAATTGAGATAGACACAATAAAACACGAATTGCAAACTGTAGTCATTGGCTTCAAAGAATTCTATAGCGGATATAGTTGTAGAATGACCCATGTAAAGAAGAGTGTACTAACAATATAAGAAATATCAAACCCCCACTAATGGTTGGATGCTGGGGTATTTCTTTGACAAAATCAAATAGAATCTTGACACCAGGCCCACACAGAAACTCAAGGTAGGCATTGGAGGCCTGCTACTATTTCATTGGTGCTCTTCTCTGAATTACCATTCCAGTAACCCTTTAAAAGCTCATCATTGATCTCATTAGATCTATTGCGCCAC
>JAPPVO010001866.1:0-15267 GCA_030407325.1 Camellia japonica | reverse complement strand
GAAATCTGTATGGAAGCCCCATAGGTTGAGGCGGCATGTTTACGCCTCGATTCTGGATACTGAACCAACCTAGTATATCGCCCTGTTGGTAAGATAGGGAAAGCTGCGATCATAGCCATGCATCATAGTGCATTGTCATGCATCATTAGCGCATATGTCATGCATAAAAAAAAAAAAAAAAAAACACACATGCATTTGTCATGCATCATTGTAGTATAGTCCATATGTCATGCATTCTCTGTAAATATCCATCCCATTGCATGCATCCATTGCTTCATCTTCCATCTATGGCCTGCGCCTTTCCTTGTTGAGCTTGGTCTGGTATGTGCCCATATTTTTCGTGTCAAAACACAGTTGTCGAGCTTTTGTGTCCGAGCCTTGAGGGTAGCGGCACCGTTTCTGTGTTAGACATGGTTTGTATGTATACATGCCTTTCCTAGGCAAGATTCGGTTTGGCCCGCGTGCCATATCCCTTGTATCCATCCCATTGCATGCATCCATTGCATCATCTTCCATCTATGGCCTGCGCCTTTCTTGTTGAGCTTGGTCTGGTATGTGCCCATATTTTTCGTGTCAAAACACAGTTGTCGAGCTTTTGTGTCCGAGCCTTGAGGGTAGCGGCACCGTTCTGTGTTAGACATGGTTTGTATGTATACATGCCTTTCCTAGGCAAGATTCGGTTTGGCCCGCGTGCCATATCCCTTGTATCATCCCATTGCATGCATTCCATTGCATCACCTCCATCTATGGCCTGCGCCCTTCCTTGTTGAGCTTGGTCTGGTATGTGCCCATATTTCTCGTATCGAAACACAGTTGTCGAGCTTTTGTGTCCGAGCCTTGAGGTTGCGGCACCGTTTCTGTGTTAGGTACAGTTTGTATGCGTACATGCCTTTCCTAGGCAAGATTTGGTTTGGCCCGCGTGCCATATCCATTACATTACATTGTAGTATAATTGTTGCATCCTGCATTAGGATCATTATTCCCTCATCAGCGGGTCGTTTCCCCACTTATGTCATTCCACCCAATACTTGTTCTTATGTCTGTCTACATTACTCATAGTTCTGTGTGCGCTCGCGCCTTGAGGGCTTCGACACCTTTTCTATGGTAGACAGACTTGTTACCTCCATCAATCTATTTGACATTCGCGTGGATTCGAACTGCTCATGATTGAATCATGCTTCAATGGCCCTGCACGTAGTTTGCATTGCATATAGTTTCAATCGCATTGCATTATTAGTTGCATTATTCATACATAGCTTTGTATATATTGCATATTATTTAGCATTCACATCGCAATATGTCATGCATGTTGCTAACAATATTGTACCTGTTAAGTTTGCTTTCTTTGCAGGCACGATATTGTATGTACGGTTCATTTACCGCTGGTGGAACCAGGCGAGCCGCACAGGTATTGTATCCTCCGGGTGAGACGCATCAAGAATTGCATAATTCTCTTACATCCTTTCTGCATTGTGATGTAGACTGTTGCATGTTAGCTTATAACTGTCGCATGTGTGCTTCATTACAGCTTTCTTTGCATGATCATAAGTTATGCTCGGCTTCTTGCATTGTCAGTTGCATTTTGCCCCGCCTACGGGCGCATATCTTATCTTGGCATGTGTGCCTCCTGCTTGAACTACGCTGGTTTGATTCCTAAGGGATACGTAGGCAGCTTGCGAGTTCAACCATTTGCGCTTTGTGTGTTTGTCTAAGTCTTCGGCCTTGTCAAAAATGGGTCGTCTCTGGGCTTTGACATTCACTCCCGTCATTGTTATGACTTTCGAGTTCTGTCAAAGAGGGGCAACTGTAGACACCCCATTTTTGACCGTCCTCAAGACTTGGACGTCACCGCTTGAACACTTGGTGATTATCCATGTTTGTGTTCGTTTGGGAGTTCCCGGAGTTCTCGGCTGCGCGCGCCTTGCCTCGGAACCTCCGAACTCGACCGTTTGTGTTTGGTTTTGCACCAAACCCTTGTGTTTTGCCTTGGGAAGGCAGGGAATGCTTTGTGAGGCATTCCCACACACCACCGGCAGTGGCTAGAGGCCACCGGCTATTTGGTGTTGCCACCGGCACTATATTGTGCCGGTCGGCACTATTTTGTGCCGGTCGGCACTCTTTTTGGCAAAATGACTGTTTTGCCCTGCCGACCACTTTACAGCTGTTTTTGGAGATATTTTCAGACAGCTTTCTGGTGTTTGTTTCCCCTCCATACACGTGTATGGAGGGATGAGCCCTTTTGATGCCTTAACTTGTAAGTTTTCATGCATATACAAAAAAGGCTCTTCTCTTGGCTCAAGGGGTTAGAAAAATTTTGGAGAGTTAGAGAGAAAAGAGAGAGAGAAGCTCTGGTTTTGCTAGGGTTTGAGTTGCATACACCTTCTATCTCTATCTTCCTTTTGTGTGTCTAGGTGTTTTGTGCCTTACTATTGCACACAAACACCTAGTGTCTCACCTTCCTCTTGCAACTGAGGTTCTTGAGGCTTGTTCTTGAAGTTCTTGACTGGATTGAAGCTCAAGGGACCAACTACTCCAACCTTTGTGAAGAAAAGCTTCAAGGGTAAGAAACTTACTTTATTTACCCCATTTTTGCACTCCATTTTTACCTAGTTTAAAACAGTTTTTGTGCTTAGTTTATAACACATAAAAGTTCTTTTTTTTAGCCTCTTTGTTGTATATTAAGGGTGCTAGGTGATTTGGGTTGGTTTGACCATCCTTAGGCCTTGAAAAGGCCACTTTTTGTGCTATTTTGTGGGAGATCCGAGACTTTGGTGTTAGGATCTCTTCACCACTGAAATCTTGAGGGATTTCAGTGGTGAGGACCATGCCTTAGAGTCTCAAGAAGGAGAGGGCCACCCCCTCTCCTTGATGTCCTTGAAAAGGGCAAATTTTGCTTCCTTATGGAGCTTCATGCTTGAGTGTGTGTTGAGCATGTTTGACTTGTTTTCCATGCTTATATTGCCATGTCATAACATGATTTCAAGTTGGTTTTGGTCTCCTATGCATGCTTAGTATAGTTGCCTTGCAATGCCTCTTTATGCCTTAACATGCCTAGGTTGTGTGCCTTCATTTCTAGCATATTTTAGGCTTGTGTTTGTGAAGAATATGTGCTTATATTCCCATGTTTTAGGTCTGTCTATAAGTATTTTGGTCAATCTTAGCATGCATTACATAGCCCCTTTGTATTTGGCTTGTTGGCCTTAGGAGTATGCATGTGTAGTATGCCATGCTTGCACTATTTTCAATGATTTGAAACCATCTAACATGCCATTTCAGACCTTGTGATGTGCTTGTTTGGCTGCCTTGCATGCCTCTTTAATGCTTTAAGAGCATGTGTTAAGTGCTCCATGTTTTGGCTTTAATGCATGCCTTTGGATTCATGTCATCTAGATGCCATCTAGGTGGTCCTTTAGGCTTAGTTTTATGTGTAAAACTGTTCTTAAGTGTTTAAGTATTGCCATGTGTGGTTGTGTTAAGTGTGGTTTAAAGCCTCATTGGTTTGCTTTGAACCTTAGACCATTTGCATGCTTTATTTGGCTTGTTTTGTTGCATGATTTGGCCTCATGATTTGCGTGAATTTCAGAGCTTTCCACGCATGCTTTTAGCCCATGTATGGCCTCTTTAAGTATGCTTGAATGTTACTTATTTATGCCTTGGGTTTGGGACCTCAACATGTGCATTTGTGTGTGTGTGTTTAGTCCCCCATTCTAGGCACTTTGGCTACTGATTTTTGGGCCTTTTAGAGTTGCCCAATTCATGTATAAGTCCATCCCCCATTGGTTTGCATGCTTGTCTTGTGTGCTTGCTTGTATGCTTGCATAAGTGCGTCACATTGTTCACTTTGCATGATAGATAACATGCTTAGGGTTGCATCACATTCGCATGCATGTTAGGCCTCTTGAAGTGAAGTATGATAGAGGTTTGGCACCCTTGTTTGCTTGATTGCATTGCATGCATTTGAAATTAAAATTGCACTCTCGGTTCTTTGGGCCATCATGCATAGAAATGCGTGATTGGTGGTCCGAGAACCGAGGCACACCCCCCTTTGAGTCCAAAATATGATAAGGATTGTGTTTGGTGCATACATGCTTTGAATCACATTGCCATGCATTTTGTTGCCCTCTGCTGCTGTGAGTTGCAGGTTTTGCAGGCATTTTGTGCCGACCGGCACTGTTTAGTGCCGACCGGCAGTGAATTGGCAGCCGATAGCTTCACTCAGTGCCGGTGGCCACATCCTTCAGCCGGTGGTGTTGTACCCCAGCCGGTGGTACTCCCCAGTGCCCTGAGAGGCACTCCTGGGACTTTGGCAATTTTCAGAGAAGGATAGCAGGGAAAACAGAGGCACACTTGCATGACAGTGCGATTCTGAGCGAATCCCGGGCGCGTGACGCATTTGGGCCCCCCCTCCCGAGGCATTTACTGTTTTAGTTAGATTAATTAATTTATTTTGTTAATTTAATTAATTTGTAATATTTAATTAGCTAGAGTAGTTAGTTATTTATTCGGTTTTGTATTATTCTTTTGGTCCCTCCGAGCGAGGGCAAAAATGTAATAAGTGTGTGTGAGTGGGTGTATGTCTTCCAAACCCCCATTTCTTTCTATCCCTTTTATTTACCCGCTTACGATGGTAGATTAGGGCATGTTTATTTTAGCATACCTTATGCAATGCATGCGTGCATTCATGCGTTTGTTTACATGCATCGGGCTCGGCACATCATGCAAACTGCATTGTATTTCAAATTCCAAAATTGAATACGTGATAGTTGTTGCATTTCATGTGCCATGCTTAGGATAGCCGAGCCTGTCTAGATTACATCCCTGTATGCGATGCATTAGCCACTTAACATGAACCAGGTCATGCATGTTTGCTAACCGGGTTATTGTTTTGGCACGGAGTACGATGTAAGTATTTATGCTTTAGCATATCGCATGCGTGTGAATGTTGCCATGACAGTATGCCTGCCATGCGGCTAAATGCTTATGTGTGATAAACTGCTTGAATGCCTGTGGTTGGAGGTTGGATTACTTGAGTTGGGAATACTCATTGAAATCCGTGTTTTAGCCTACTCGCGAGTAGCGATTTCAAACTGTTTTCCAAACAAGACGGATATGCAATGCTTATTTCCAAATTAGGCGATCTAGTCTATACTTGTTTGCTGTGCGCATAACATAGTAATTCTAGGCTAATAATTGGAATAAGAGCATGTAATGTTTTCAAAAAAAGATATCACGGTTAGTAGAGGCCGGTCTTCGGACCGGGCGAAAGGGGGTGCTCATAGCTGACCTTCCCCGATCGTACCCAAGCTCCCGAGCCAAGACCACTTTGGTGATGACGGACATGTGGCCTTCGGCACCGAGTCAGGGTTTCCTAAATTTCCCATTTTAAAATATTTAGGTGGCGACTCTGTAATCTGGCAAAGCAGTCCATGTTTGGCACTACTTTTTCAAAAATCTGTTTTTCTTCAAAACGATTTGCCGGATTTGAACTCTTTGGTTCAGATTTAGAACCGCGACACAAATCGAGTCCGAGCTGTAGCCGAGGTCCCCCGCGGACGCGCTACACAGTGCGACGCGCAAAATAGCACGAGTGATAAACTGCACAAAAACGTGCGACGCGCAAAATAGCGCGAGTGTCAACTGCACAAAACAGTGCGATGCGCAAAATAGCGCGAGTGTCAACTGCACAAAATAGTGCGACGCGCAAAATAGCGCGAGTGTCAACTACACAAAACAGTGCGAGGCGCAAAATAGCGCGAGTGTCAACTGCACAAAACAGTGCGAGGCGCAAAATAGCGCGAGTGATAAACTGCACAAAAACGTGCGATGCACAAAATAGCGAGTGTCAACTGCACAAAATAGCGCGTATGTCAACTGCACAAAACAGTGGGACGTGCAAAATAGCGAGTATGTCAACTGCACAAAACAGTGCGATGCGCAAAATAGCGCGAGTGTCAACTGCACAAAATAGTGCGACGCGCAAAATAGCGCGAGTGTCAACTCCACAAAACAGTGCGAGGTGCAAAATAGCGGAGGTGATAAACTGCACAAAAACGTGCGAAGCGCAAAATAGCGCGAGTGTCAACTGCACAAAACAGTGCGACGCGCAAAATAGCGCGAGTGTCAACTGTACAAAACTGTGCGACGCGCAAAATAGCGCGATTGTCAACTGCACAAAACAGTGCGACGCGCAAAATAGCGCGAGTGTCAACTGCACAAAACAGTGCAAGGCGCAAAATAGCGCGACTGATAAACTGCACAAAAACGTGCGACGCGCAAAATATTGCGAGTGTCAACTGCACAAAACAGTGCGACGCGCAAAATAGCGCGAGTGTCAACTGCACAAAACAGTGCGACGCGCAAAATAACGCGAGTGTCAACTGCACAAAACAGTGCGAGGCGCAAAATAGCGCGAGCGATAAACTGCACAAAAACGTGCGACGCACAAAATAGCGCGAGTGTCAACTGTACAAAACAGTGCGACGCGCAAAATAGCGCGAGTGTCAACTGCACAAAACAGTGCGAGGCGCAAAATAGCGCGAGTGTCAACTGCACAAAACAGTGTGACGCGCAAAATAGCGCGAGTGTCAACTGCACAAAACAGTGCGAGGCGCAAAATAGCGCGAGTGATAAACTGCACAAAAACGTGCGACGAGCAAAATAGCGCGAGTGTCAACTGCACAAAACAGTGCGACGCGCAAAATAGCGCGAGTGTCAACTGCACAAAACAGTGGGACGCGCAAAATAGCGCGAGTGTCAACTGCACAAAATCGTGCGACGCGCAAAATAGCGCGAGTGTCAACTGCACAAAACAGTGCGACGCGTAAAATAGCGCGAGTGTCAACTGCACAAAACAGTGCGAGGCACAAAATAGCGCTAGTGATAAACTGCACAAAAACGTGCGAGGCGCAAAATAGCGCGAGTGTCAACTGCACAAAACGGTGCGACGCGCAAAATAGCGCGAGTGTCAACTGCACAAAACAGTGCGAGGCACAAAATAGCGCTAGTGATAAACTGCACAAAAACGTGCGAGGCGCAAAATAGCGCGAGTGTCAACTGCACAAAACAGTGCGACGCGCAAAATAGCGCGAGTGTCAACTGCACAAAATAGTGCAAGGCGCAAAATAGCGCGAGTGATAAACTGCACAAAAACGTGCGACGCGCTAAATAGCGCGAGTGTCAACTGCACAAAACAGTGCGACGCGCAAAATAGCGCGAGTGTCAACTGCACAAAACAGTGCGAGGCGCAAAATAGCGCGAGTGATAAACTGCACAAAAACGTGCGATGCACAAAATAGCGAGTGTCAACTGCACAAAATAGCGCGTATGTCAACTGCACAAAACAGTGGGACGTGCAAAATAGCGCGTATGTCAACTGCACAAAACAGTGCAACGCGCAAAATAGCGCGAGTGTCAACTGCACAAAACAGTGCGACGCGCAAAATAGCGCGAGTGATAAACTGCACAAAAACGTGCGACGCGCAAAATAGCGCGAGTGTCAACTGCACAAAACAGTGCGATGCGCAAAATAGCACGAGTGTCAACTGCACAAAAGTGCGACGCGCAAAATAGCGCGAGTGTCAACTGCACAAAACAGTGCGAGGCGCAAAATAGCGCAAGTGATAAACTGCACAAAAACGTGCGATGCGCAAAATAGCGCGAGTGTCAACTGCACAAAACAGTGCGACGCGCAAAATAGCGCGAGTGTCAACTGTACAAAACTGTGCGACGCGCAAAATAGCGCGATTGTCAACTGCACAAAACAGTGCGACGCGCAAAATAGCGCGAGTGTCAACTGCACAAAACAGTGCAAGGCGCAAAATAGCGCGAGTGATAAACTGCACAAAAACGTGCGACGCGCAAAATAGCGCGAGTGTCAACTGCACAAAACAGTGCGACGCGCAAAATAGCGCGAGTGTCAACTGCACAAAACAGTGCGACGCGCAAAATAACGCGAGTGTCAACTGCACAAAACAGTGCGAGGCGCAAAATAGCGCGAGCAATAAACTGCACAAAAACGTACGACGCACAAAATAGCGCGAGTGTCAACTGGACAAAACAGTGCGACGCGCAAAATAGCGCGAGTGTCAACTGCACAAAACAGTGCGAGGCTCAAAATAGCGCGAGTGTCAACTGCACAAAACAGTGCGACGCGCAAAATAGCGCGAGTGTCAACTGCACAAAACAGTGCGAGGCGCAAAATTGCGCGAGTGATAAACTGCACAAAAACGTGCGACGCGCAAAATAGCGCGAGTGTCAACTGCACAAAACAGTGCGACGCGCAAAATAGCGCGAGTGTCAACTGCACAAAACAGTGGGACGCGCAAAATAGCGCGAGTGTCAACTGCACAAAACAGTGCGACGCGCAAAATAGCGCGAGTGTCAACTGCACAAAACAGTGCGACGCGCAAAATAGCGCGAGTGATAAACTGCACAAAAACGTGCGACGCGCAAAATAGCGCGAGTGTCAACTGCACAAAACAGTGCGATGCGCAAAATAGCGAGTGTCAACTGCACAAAATAGTGCGACGCGCAAAATAGCGCGAGTGTCAACTACACAAAACAGTGCGAGGCGCAAAATAGCGGAGGTGATAAACTGCACAAAAACGTGCGAAGCGCAAAATAGCGCGAGTGTCAACTGCACAAAACAGTGCGACGCGCAAAATAGCGCGAGTGTCAACTGTACAAAACTGTGCGACGCGCAAAATAGCGCGAGTGTCAACTGCACAAAACAGTGCGACGCGCAAAATAGCGCGAGTGTCAACAGCACAAAACAGTGCAAGGCGCAAAATAGCGCGAGTGATAAACTGCACAAAAACGTGCGACGCGCAAAATAGCGCGAGTGTCAACTGCACAAAACAGTGCGACGCGCAAAATAGCGCGAGTGTCAACTGCACAAAACAGTGCGACGCGCAAAATAACGCGACTGTCAACTGCACAAAACAGTTCGAGCCGCAAAATAGCGCGAGCAATAAACTGCACAAAAACGTACGACGCACAAAATAGCGCGGGTGTCAACTGTACAAAACAGTGCGACGCGCAAAATAGCACGAGTGTCAACTGCACAAAACAGTGCGAGGCTCAAAATAGCGCGAGTGTCAACTGCACAAAACAGTGTGACGCGCAAAATAGCGCGAGTGTCAACTGCACAAAACAGTGCGAGGCGCAAAATTGCACGAGTGATAAACTGCACAAAAACGTGCGACGAGCAAAATATCGCGAGTGTCAACTGCACAAAACAGTGCGACGCGCAAAATAGCGCGAGTGTCAACTGCACAAAACTGTGGGACGCGCAAAATAGCGCGAGTGTCAACTGCACAAAACAGTGCGACGCGCAAAATAGCGCGAGTGTCAACTGCACAAAACAGTGCGACGCGTAAAATAGCGCGAGTGTCAACTGCACAAAACAGTGCGAGGCACAAAATAGCGCGAGTGATAAACTGCACAAAAACGTGCGAGGCGCAAAATAGCGCGAGTGTCAACTGCACAAAACAGTGCGACGCGCAAAATAGCGCGAGTGTCAACTGCACAAAACAGTGCGACGCGCAAAATAGCGCGAGTGTCAACTGCACAAAACAGTGCGACGCGCAAAATAGCGAGAGTGATAAACTGCACAAAACGTGCGACGCGCAAAATAGCGCGAGTGTCAACTGCACAAAACAGTGCGAGGCGCAAAATAGCGAGAGTCAACTGCACAAAATAGTGCGACGCGCAAAATAGCGCGAGTGTCAACTCGAGACTAAAGTCTGGTTTAAATACCCGGGGGTGTACCCTCGGCTTGAAATCTGTATGGAAGCCCCATAGGTTGAGGCGGCGTGTTTACGCCTCGATTCTGGATACTGAACCAACCTAGTATATCCCCTGGGTAAGATAGGGAAACTGCGATCATAGTCTTGCATCATACATGCATTATCATGCATCATTTGTAGATACTTCATATGTCATGCATTTTCAAAAAAAAACAAACATCATCGTATATAGTGCATAATGTCATGCATATCAAAAAAAAAGAAAGAACATGCATTTTTTCATCTATTGCATTTTAAGTTGCATGCATCCACTGCATCATCTTCCATCCATGGCTTGCGCCTTCCAGGTTGAGCTTGGTCTGGTATGTGCTCATACTTTTCACGTCTATACACTCATAGTTCTGTGTGCGCTCGCGCCTTGAGGGCTTCGACACCTTTTCTATGTTAGACATGGCTTGTACGTGTACATGCCTTTCTAGGCAAGATTTGGTTTGGCCCGCGTGCCATATCCATTGTATCAATATCCACTTCATTGCATTTGCATTTTATTGCATGCATCCACTGCATCATCTTCCATCCATGGCTTGCGCCTTTCCAGGTTGAGCTTGGTCTGGTATGTGCTCATACTTTTCACGTCTATACACTCATAGTTCTGTGTGCGCTCGCGCCTTGAGGGCTTCGACACCTTTTCTATGTTAGACATGGTTGTACGTGTACATGCCTTTCCTAGGCAAGATTTGGTTTGGCCCGCGTGCCATATCCATTGTATCCATTTCCATTGCATTATAGTGTGTAGTATTGTTGCATCCGGCATTAGGATCATTATTCCCTCATCAGCGGGTCGTTTCCCCACTTATCAATCCACCCAATACTTGTTCTTATGTCTGTCTACATCACTCATAGTTCTGTGTGCGCTCGCGCCTTGAGGGCTTCGACACCTTTTCTATGGTAGACGGACTTGTCACTTCCATCAATCTATTTGACATTCGTGTGGTTTCGAACCGCTCATGATTGAATCATGATTCAATTGCCCTGCACGTAGTTTGCATCGCATATAGTTTCAATTGCATTGCATTATTATTTGCATTATTCATACATAGTTTTGTATATATTGCATATTATTTAGCATTCGCATTGCATATGTCATGCATGTTGCTAACAATATTGTACCTGTTAAGTTTGCTTTCTTTTCAGGCACGATATTGTATGTACGGTTCATTTACCGCTGGTGGAACCAGGCGAGCCGCACAGGTATTGTATCTCCCGAGTGAGACGTTTTGAGAATTGCATAATTCTCTTACATCCTTTCTGCATTGTGTGTAGACTGTTGCATGTTAGCTTATAACTGTCGCATGTGTTGCTTCATTACAGCTTTCTTTGCATGATCATAAGTTATGCTCGGCTTCTTGCATTTTCAGTTGCATTTTGCCCCCGCCTACGGGCGCATATCTTATCTTTGGCATGTGTGTGCCTCCGCATGAACTACGCTGGTTTGATTCCCTAAGGGATACGTAGGCAGCTTGCGAGTTCAACCATTTGCGCTTTGTATGTTTGTCCAAGTCTTCGGCCTTGTCAAAAATGGGTCGTCTCTGGGCTTTGACATTCACTCCCACTGTCATTCTTATGACTTCCGAGTTCTGTCAAAGAGGGGCAACTGTAGACACCCCATTTTTGACCGTCCTCAAGACTTGGACGTCACCGTTGGAACACTCGGTGATTATCCATGTTTGTGTTCGTTTGGAGTTCCCGGAGTTCTCGGCTGCGCGCGCCTTGCCTCAGGACCTCCGAACTCGACCGTTTGTGTTTGGTTTTGCACACCAACACTTGTGTTTTGCCTTGGAGGGCAGGGAATGCTTTATGAGGCATCCCTACACACCACCGGCTGGGGCTAGAGGCCACCGGCTGGCTAGAGTTGCCATCGGCACTATATTGTGCCGGTCGGCACTATTTTGACTCTTTTGGCAAAATGACCATTTTGCCCTGCCGACTACTGTGCACTTGCTTTCTGAGATATTTTCAGACAGCTGTGTGCAATTTGCTTCCCCTCCATACACGTGTATGGAGGGATGAGCCCTTAGTTGCTTAGCTTGTAAGTCTTACAAGTTCTATAAGAGGAAGGCTCTTCCTCTTGGCTTAAGGTTGGATTCTTGAGAGTTTTCAGCCATTTTAGAGAGAAACCAGCTCTGGTTTTAGGTTAGATCATATATCTATCTTATCTCTCTCCTTTCTTGCTTATTTAGTACACTAGGTGCCTTAGTTCACACTATTGCACACAAGCACCTAGTGTCTCACCTTCTCCTTGCAACTGAGGTTCTAGGGGCTGTTTTTTAGTGTTCTTGACTGGTTTGGAGCTCAAGGGACCAACTACTCCAACCTTTGTGAAGAAAAGCTTCAAGGGTAAGAAACTTACTTTATTTACCCCATTTTTGCACTCCATTTTTACCTAGTTTTAAAACAGTTTTTGTGCTTAGTTTATAACACATAAAAGTTCTGTTTTTTTAGCCTCTTTGTTGTATATTAAGGGTGTTAGGTGATTTGGGTAGGTTTGACCATCCTTAGGCCTTGAAAAGGCCACTTTTTGTGCTATTTTGGAGAGATCCGAGACTTTGGTGTTAGGATCTCTTCACCACTGAAATCTTGAGGGATTTCAGTGGTGAGGACCATGCCTTAGAGTCTCAAGAAAAGAGGGCCACCCCCTCTCCTTGATGTCCTTGAAAAGGGCAAATTTTGCTTCCTTATGGAGCTTCATGCTTGAGTGTGTGTTGAGCATGTTTGACTTGTTTTTCCATGCTTATATTGCCATGTCATAACATGATTTCAAGTTGGTTTTGGTCTCCTATGCATGCTTAGTATAGTTGCCTTGTAATGCCTCTTTATGCCTTAACATGCCTAGGTTGTGTGCCTTCATTTCTAGCATGTTTTAAGCTTGCATTTGTGAAGCTTGTATGCTTATTTTGCCATGATTTAGCTCTGTCCATAGCCATTTGGTCGATCTTATCATGCATTACATAGCTCCTTTGCATTTGGCTTGTTGGCCTTAGGAGTGTGAGTGTGTAGCATGCCTTGCTTGCTTCCTTTTTTGATGTTTTGGAACATCTAACATGATATTTCAGACTTTTAGTGTGCTTGTATGCATGCCTTAGTTGCTCTCTTTAATGCTTTAAAAGCATGTGTTGAATGCTCCATGTTTTGGTCATGTTGCATGCCTTTGTGCTTGAGCCTCTTAGATGCCATCTAGATGCCCCTTAGGCTTTGTTTAGGTCTGCTTGTGACCTGTTTTGAGTCCCTTTAGCTTTGTGAGGCTTGGTAGACTTGGCCTTAGTTTAAGCCTTAATGGCTTGTTTCAAGACTTGGACCATTTGTTGCATGCTTTGACTTGCCTTGTTGCATGATTTGGCATCATATGTTGCATGATTTTCAGAGCTTTTAATGCATGCTAATAGTCCATGTTTAACTCACTTCAAGTGTGCTTGAATGTTGTTGTTATGCTTAAGTGTTGGTACCTTAACATGTGTATGTGTGCATGTGTGTTTGGCCCTCATAATTTAGCACTTTGGCCACTGATTTTAGGCCTTTTAGAGTTGCCTAATTCATGTATAAGTCCATCCCCCATTGGTTTGCATGCTTGCTTGTGTGCCTTGCATAAGTGCATCACATTGGTCATTTTGCATGATAGATAACATGCTTAGGGTTGCATCACATTTGCATGCATGTTAAGCCTCTTGAAATGAAGTATGATAGAGGTTTGAGCACCCTTGTTTGCTTGTTTGCATTGCATGCATTTGAAATCAAAGTTGCATTCTTGGTTCTTAGGGGCCATCATGCATGGAAATGCGCGATTGGTGGTCCGAGAATCGAGGCACATGCCCCTTCGAGTCAATAACATGATAGGGAGTGTGTTTGGTGCATACATGCCTTGAATTGCATTGCCATGCAAGTTTTTGCCTCTGCTGCTGTGAGTTGCAGGTTCTGCAGGTGTTAAGTGCCGACCGGCACCTTTTAGTGCCGACCGGCAGTGAATTGGCAGCCGATAGCTTCAATCAGTGCCGGTGGCCACATCCTTCAGCCGGTGGTGTTCTACCCCAGCCGGTGGTACTCCCCAGTGCCCTGAGAGGCACTCCAGGGACTTTGGTAATTTTCTGAGGAGGATAGCAGGGAAAACAGAGGCAATCCTTGCATGGCGGTGCGATTCCGAGCCAATCCCGAACACGCGCTGCATTTGGCCCTCATCCCGAGGCATTTACTGCTTAATTAGATTAATTAATTTATTTTGTTATTAATTAATAATTTGTAATATTTAATTAGCTAGTAGTTAGTTATTTATTAATTTTGTATTATTATTTGGTCCCTCCGAGTGAGGCAAAAATGTAATAAGTGTGTGTGAGTGGGTGTATGTCTTCCAATCCCCATTTCTTTCTATCTCCCCTTTTATTTACCCGCTTACAATGGTAGATTAGGGCATGTTCAGTTCGCATACCTTATGCAATGCACGTGTGCATTCATGCATTTGTTTACATGCACCGGGCTCGGCACATCATACAAACTGCATCGTATTTTCAATTCCAAATTGAATACGTGATAGTTGTTGCATTTCATGTGCCATGCTTAGGATAGCCGAGCCTGTCTAGATTACATTCGCATGCGATGCATTAGCCACTTAACATGAACTAGGTCATGCATGTTTGCTAACCGGTTTTTTTGTTTTTGGCACGGAGTACGATGTAAGTTTTATGCTTTAGCATCGCATGCGTGTGAATGTTAACATGACAGTATGCTTACCATGCGGCTAAATGCTTATGTGATTAACTGTTTGAATGCCTGTGGGTGGAGGTTGGATTGCGTGAGTTGGAACAACTCATTGAAATCCGTATTTTAGCCTACTTGCGAGTAGCAAACCAACACGTTTTCGAGACAAAACGGATATGCAATGTTTTTCCAAGTTAGGCAATCTAGTCTATACTTGTTTGCTGTGCGCATAACATAGTAATTCTAGGCTAATAACCGGAATAAGAACGCATAAAGTTTTCAAAACGGATATCACGGTTAGTAGAGGCCGGTCTTCGGACCGGGCGAAAGGGGGTGCTCATAGCTGACCTTCCCCGATCGTACCCAAGCTCCCGAGCCAAGATCATTTGGTGATGACGGACACGTGGCCTTCGGCACCGAGTCAGGGTTTCCTAAATTCCCCCTTAAAAAATATTTAGGTGGCGACTCTGTAATCTGGCAAAGCAGTCCATGTTTGGCACTACTTTTTCAAAAATCTGTTTTCTCAAACGATTTGCCGGATTTGGACTCTTTGGTTCAGATTTAGAACCGCGACACAAAAGGGAGTCCGAACTGTAGAGTGAAGCCCACGGGCGCGTCTACAGCGTCGCACTGTTTTGTGCAGTTTATCACTTGCGGTATTTTTGCGCGTCGCACTGTTTGTTTTGCATTGACACTCGCACTATTTGCGCGTCGCACTGTTCGTGCAGTTCACCTCGCGCGATTTTGCGCGTCGCACCTGTTTTGTGCAGTTTAT
>JAPPVO010001865.1:0-15721 GCA_030407325.1 Camellia japonica | reverse complement strand
TTAACTTCAACTTGTAAATTTCAATTTCAACAAGTGTTAAACACAACCTCGGTTTAACTTCAACTTGTAAATTTCAATTTCAACAAGTGTTAAACAACGTTATCGGTTTAACTTCAACTTGTAAATTTCAATTTCAACAAGTGTTAAACATAACCTCGGTTTAACTTCAACTTGTAAATTTCAATTTCAACAAGTGTTAAACACGTCCTCGGTTTAACTTCAACTTGTAAATTTAAATTTCAACAAGCGTTAAATGTGACCTCGGTTTAACTTCAACTTGTAAATTTCAATTTCAACAAGTGTTAAACACGTCCTCGTTTAACTTGAACTTGTAAATTTAAATTTCAACAAGCGTTAAACGTGACCTCGGTTTAACTTTAACTTGTAAATTTCAATTTCAACGGAAAGCCCGGTAACTTCATGAAATTAAATCAACAGCGTTCTCTCGGTTTAACTTCAACTTGTAAATTTAAATTTCAACAAGGTTAAACGTGACCTCGGTTTAACTTCAACTTGTAAATTTAAATTTCAACAAGTGTTAAACTAATTTTAGCTTTCCAAGAACCATTTTCCAACTCTCTGCCTCCTAATGTGAATCTAAGTTCCACTTGGGTTCTCATTAAGCATATGGCTTTAACCTTGTTGCCGAGGTCAAATTCAAACAAAGACTGGCCGAGGTCACTAACCTCGGTCTCTTTGTTAATCTGACTGGCATGCACTTGGCTCCAATCTGTGTTTCAGCTGATATGCCCTATTGCCGACAACCTTTCTCAGGTTGAGGTCCCTAACTTTGAACTCTCTTGGGCTGACCTTCTTGTTGTAAGTCCTAGCAAGTTATTGCTGGTATGCCTCCAGCCGAATTGATGTTCTATCGCACATTGTAAGTGGATTTCAAAGTATTTTCATGCTTTTTTACATAGACTTCAGCTTCCTTTTGCTCGTAAGGCCAAAAGAATCCTTACGATATTGCTCTATGGGCAAGGGATCTGCCCCCTGCATGGCTTCCACATACTCCTTTGTGGACCTTATATAAAAATTCTTTAACTTAGGCCAAGCTCTTCGCTTCTCGGATTTAATCATCTAGGCCGAGATCTTGTCTTCTGGGATTGGGATCCGAGATCTGGAATCCGGGATCTGCTCACTTGGGCTGAGCTCTTATCTTTTCGTATTCAGTGTTATCTCGGCTTCGCTTCGGTGAACCATTTCTCTTCTCTTGTTTGGACGTCTTTGTCCCCGGCGTGTCCTCCTCGGCTCTGGCATACTTTTCTATCCTGGCCATCAGCTCTCCATGCTTTTCGGTAATGTCTTTGCCAGTGATTTTCGAAGCAGACAGTCATTCTTCAGGCCGTTTTTAAACGATACAACCGCCACCTCCTGGTTACATCCTAGTATTCGGTTGAATACCTCATGATACCTTTTGGCATAGGCCCTAAGGCTTTCATTCTCGCCGATCTTCCAGGCCATTAGGGCATCCACCCTCAATGGCTGTAGCTTGTTTGTCACGAACCTGGCCACAAACATTTCAGCCAGGCCTTCCTAGGTTTTCACAGTTCCTTTCGGCAACTTTGAAACCAGTCCGATGCAATTTCTCCGAATGATGAGGGGAACACCTTGCAGAGCAACGACTCGTTCCCGGTGTACAACACCATGGAGTTCAGGTACAAGCGACGTGGAAGTTGGGGTCCGACTTACCGTGTAGATCTGGAATCTCGGCATGCTAAATCTCTTCGGGGCTTCGAATTTGTCCAATTCTACCGAGAACGGCGTTCTCGGCTTGACCGGGGAGGTTACCTCAGCATGATCTTGCTTCCTCTTGAGGTAATCTCTCAAGTCCTCTTTGGTTCGCCAGGAGCTCGGCTATCTCCTGACTTCAGTCTTTTCGGGGCACTGCTCTCAGCTTCGTTGTGAGCCCTTTTCGACCTTTCTCCATGAGTTGTGTCGAAGCAAGCTCCTACCTTTGAACATGCCATGTTCTCTAGGGTCTCTTCCTTGGCGCGATGCGTCCTTCGGGATTCTTCCCTTCTCGACTCACCTCGCCCGACCTCTCCTTGAAGGCCGGTGTGAGTGTTTTTTCGCTCCTAGTGTGCTGGGGGGCTACAGGGATTGTTTTCTGCCCTCCTTCCTGGGCATTGGCCGTTGGAATTGGCGTGTCCTGCAACGAGGAATGGTGGTTGCATGACGTTGTTTTGTATCATGAAATTGACGACTGATTGTAAGTCGGCCAATTTGTTCGCCATCTCTTTTACCTGTTCATCCCTCCGCCGGTATCTATCCTTCCATACCTGGAGGTTGTCCTCGTTGTAATACCCGCTTCGATTCGATTTCTTTGGTACGTCGCCCCCCTGGCCGACGTCTTTCTTGCCATGATTCTGACCCTGAGTCTCCTCGTTGCAACGATCTTCCTTTATGTCAAGGTCAACGTGCTTACCGTTCCCAGCAGGGATTTCGTCCCCAACCTTATCTTTCTGTCCGTCACTGGCCATCTATTCTCATTTCTTTCCCACAGGCGGCGCCAAATTGTGGTTGTTGATTTCTGACCACACAACCAAAAGGGGGAACTTAGCTGGAGAGCACCGGCAGAATAGATTAAGTTCGAACAACCTGTTATAGAAATATAAGAATCCCGCGATGGTTCGTCCACCCGGGGGCACTCCGATGATCAAGTCAGTATATCTCTCAAAGATAATCAATAGTGCTAAACTCATTAGACAGAGAAAGACATACCTTAGACCCATAAGGGTGCCTCTCTTTTATAGCCAACACAAACCTAGTCCCAATGGAAGCCTAGCTTCAATGGACTTAGGATTATTGCTAATCTTGACTCCCAGTAGGATTAGGATAAACTCTCTAAGAGTCTTATCTTTACCCAAACTGAAGTCTTTTCCCATTCTAGGACTTTTGTCCCTTATCCGCTTATCTCAGATTCTGGTATCTTCGGAGATAACCTCGGCCTTGCTGAGATAACCTCAGCGTCATGACCAGGACACGTGACACCTCGGCTGACACGTCGGCGTCATCTTGGCCACGTGTTGGTACTTAGAAAATATATCCCCACAATATGTGATTGAATTCAATTATGTAATGTTTTAATTTTCTTTTTAACATATAACTCGATAGGTGAGTTTGGAATTTATAATTATTTTTTAGATCGAATTTGAGCAGATATAAACACCCAATAATAAGACCGGACTGAATTTAAATAAATATAAAATTTCTTATTATATAATATCGATTTGGTCCGAACCTAACCCGTTCGGTTGTTTGTCCACCTAACCTAGGGTTGGGCATCGAGTTATCTGAATCGCCCAACCTGAACCAAAATCTGCGAATCGCACCAGTAACGAATACGACTGTTTGCAGCAATGGAAGGGGTTTTGCATACATAATGTGGACGGATGCGAGTTTGAAATTTGACATGATTGTGGGTTGCAAGTGGATTGTGGGTTTTACCCGCACCCACAAGAACCCGTCCGCATTTAAGTTTTTTTTTTAATTTTTATTATTTATTTTTTTTAAAAACATGGACCGTTGATTAAGATAGATATTTTTGCCTAACAAAACCTTAATCCCTCAACATCTGCGCAGCCATTCTTCTCATCTCACTCACTCACTCTCTCTCTCTGTGGCGAGACTAGCGACTGATCGACCTTCACAAGATCGGATCAATTTTGCCTAAACCAAACCCTGATCTCTCAGCATCTGCGCAGTGCGCAGCCTGTCTCTTCTCATCTCACTCTCTCACGTTCTTCTATCTCTCTCTCTCTGTGGCGCGACTAGTGACTGATCGACCTTCGCAAGATCGAATCGATTTTGTCCAAACCAAACCCTAATCTCTAAACATTTGCGTAGTGCGCAACCTGTCTATTCTCTTCTCTTCTCTCTCTCTCTCTCTCTCTCTCTCTCTCTCTCTCTCTCTGTGGTGACCAGTAGCGACTAATCGACCTTCGCAAGATTGACCTTCAACGATCGGTGACCTTCTCCGGTTGCGGTTGCTAAAATTAGCAATGTGAGTTTGAATCGATCTGTAGCTCCTTTTTTGGGTTGAGACATGCTCTTGGGTATTCTTATATATCAAAGAAATATTGTTTCATGATACAAAAAGAAATTTTGTTAAATGAATACTGCAACAAGAGAAAATGAAGAATACCTTGTGGTTTTTTCGCAATTTAATGCTATTGTTATGTACCAATTGATCAAATATGTATAGCCTTTTCCGTGGTGTCTATTTTCATGCTTTTTTTACTATTATGTGTGTTCAAATAGGAGCATATGATGTCCTGTACTAGGTGCCTATTTGGTAACGTTTACGTTTTCAGTTTATATTTACAAAAATTTTATAAACTGGTTTTTGTTCATTTTTTGTTTATTTTTAGAAAAACATAAACTACAAACGCGTTTGGTTTAGACAAAATGTTTAAAAAATTTTAAAAATATAAAAAAGAGTGAGAAATGACAAGTGGTGGCGGGTGGTGACGAGTGGTGGCGGCAGAAGACGGTGGTGGAAAATGATGGCGGGTGGTGGTGGCGAAAGACAGTGGTGGAAAATGGTGGCAGGTGGTGGGTGATGGTGGCAGAACACGGTGGTGGAAAGTGGCGGCAAGTGGCGAGAGCGAGTGGGTGGGTGGTGGAAAGTAGTGGCAAGTGGGGGCTGGTGGTGGCGCGGAAGATGGTGGTGGAAAGCGGGTGCGGAACGGCGGTGACGGGTGGATGGATGGGCGGTGGCAGGTGGTGGGTGACGGGGGCGGGTGCAGCGTGGTGGTGGCAGGTGGGGTGGTGGGTGTGGTGGTGGGTGATGGGTGATGGGGGTGGTTGTGGGTGGGTGGGGGGTGGTGATGGTGGCGGTGGCTGGTGGTGGCGGGTGGTGGATGGTGGTGGCGGGTAGGTGGTGGGTGGTGGGCGGCGGGGCTGATGGATGGTTAGTGGTGGGGTGGGGGTGTGGTGGTGGCGCAGTGGGTGGTGGTGGTGGTGGTGGTGGCGGTGGTGGTGGTTTCGGTGGTGGGTGCGGTGGCAGGTGGGTGGTGACTGGTGGTGGCGGCCGGCGATGGATGGTAGTGGCGGGTGGGTGGCAGGTGGATGGTAGGTGGTGGTGGTTGGTAGTGGGGGGGGTGGGGGGTGGTGGTGGCGGCGAGTGGGTGGCAGGTGGGTGGTGGCTGGTGGGTGACAGGTGGGTAGTGGTGACGGTGGCGGGTGTCTGGTGGTGGGGTGGTGGGGTGATAGGTAGGTGGTGGTGAGTGGCGGGGTGGTGGCAGGTGGTGGTGGGTGGTGGTGGTGGAAGACGGTGATGGTGATGGAAAATAGTGGCGGGTGGTGGCTAGTGTTGGGTGATTAAAAAAAAAAACTCAAAACTCAAAACGGAAATACATTTTTTGAGTTTACATTTTTTGGCCAAATTTGTAAAACTGCGACAACTGATTTAAAATCAAAAATTTACCAAACAAGTTTTTATTTGAATTTTTAAAATTTTGTAAATATAAACTGAAAATTGAAAACGTAAGTATTACCAAACGACACCTTTTTGTTTCTAAATTTGTGTTGCTCAAACTATGGTTTATGTTTTGTAATAAATAAATGTGTGGTAAGGTAATGTCCGGGTTGAACATGGCCCATTGAACCCGATCAGTTGAATTGACCAAAGTAAAGATTCATTGACCAGTTGCTTGTATGCTAAATATTTAATGATTTGTTGATTTTTTATAAAAGAATAATGTGCAGGACCCTCTTTTTAGGACTTCCTTTGGACCCCTTCTTGATTTGATTGGTCACATTTTTCTTCTTTTCTCTTTTTTTTTTTCTTTTCCCCTCCAATCACCACCCGCCACGTGTCAAAGGGGGGGTGGTGGGGGTGGGTTGAGGGGTGCCAATCACCATTGTTTATAAAAATATATATTAAAAATATAAAAACAATATGATAATTTATAACAAATAAATCAATAAACAACTTATTTAGATGGTTGTCAAACCACCTCTATATGTTTGAATTGTAAGATTCAAATTGGACAAATGGAATTTTATTATGTGAAATTTCAT
This sequence comes from Camellia japonica, assembly GCA_030407325.1. Classification (NCBI taxonomy): domain Eukaryota; kingdom Viridiplantae; phylum Streptophyta; class Magnoliopsida; order Ericales; family Theaceae; genus Camellia; species Camellia japonica. Next base: position 9,694 of record JAPPVO010001865.1, on the reverse strand, counting down.
TACTAATAACAAATATTATGTCAATGTTATTTAAGCATCTAATTTAGTTAAAATTAATAAAAAATAAAATAAAATTTTAAATAATGTGGCCTATTTATTTAGTTTGAATTTGCTTTTAACAGCAATCATATAATAACATTTATTGAATTGGTTTGATTTGTTTTTAGATAATGACCGAATCAATAAAATAACAAGCCCACAACAATTAACCGGATGGTTTAATAAAAGGGTCTAAACGGTTTGGCTCAATTGGTATTTAAACTGAACATTTTAGACTCACGGTGTGCTTCCCTCCAAGGTTTTAGCTTCGAAACCTCTTAAATGTAAGCAATTTTTATGGGTCAATCCATATGAAATTTGTCCAATTTTAATTGGGTCTCCCGCCAGCGGACAGTGGGATTGGTCCTTAGATTAATCAGTCTACTAGACCGGATATTGAGTTATCAAATAAAAAAAAAATAAAAATAAGCCCCTTTATACTCACATAGGTTGCATTTGCGAAGGGACTACTTTTTGGATTTTTTTTGGCTCTTTGATTATTTTAGTAGGCTATTTTAGTTTTTATGTTTAAGAAGATGAATTGAATTTTTTAATTGATTGTTGTATTGAAAAAAGTGTTTGAAATGATATTTGAATGAGAAATGACGAAATTATCCTTACAGCTCCGATATGGAGCTCGAATTTCAGGGGCACTAATGCCCCGAAATTCTATAACAGGTAAAAAAAAAAAAAAAAAAAAAAACAAAGTTACCAAAACAGGAAATTAGTGCCATTAGTGCCAGTAGTAGTTTAGTGCCACAAATCATTTTTCTTATCCTTATCCTAATAAATCTCATTTTCTCAAATAACAAAGTGAACCCTTGATATCTTAGGCATGTTCTACGTGGCAAAATTGTCATTTAATTACCTGTGGTGGCAGTCTGTGAATCACGTGATGTTCTCTTTCTTCATTTTAAAACTTTTTGACTTTTTTTCTTGTTTAAGGCTATTTTAGTCCCTCACCTGTTTTCCCAAACGCAACCATAATTGACAAGCACTTTATACACAAAAATAGATATTTTTACGGATTAACAGACTTTAACACACAATTTACTTGCCATATTTAATGGAATGAAGTTAAGTGGAGAGTGGGATTGGTCCTCGGATTAATCAGTCCACTAGATCAGATACTACGTTTTCAAATATTTTTAAAAAAAAGAAAGTACCATTATACTCACATAATTAACAAGCACTTTATACACAAATATAGATACAATTTTCACGGATTGGCATACTTTAACACACAATTTACTTGACATTTTTAATAAAATGAAGTTAAATTTTTGCTTTATAATTGTACTATATATTCATAAAAATTATACACAATTATACTAAAAATTAAAAGGGTAAATTATGATAGTAGTTCATGTACTTTAATTTTTGTTTCATTTTAATTTCTTTAATTTCAATTGGCTCGATTTTGATCATGAATTTATAATTTTGTCTCAAATTTGTCCAATTGATTACAACTTTTAATAATTTTTCATGAAAAAAACTCATAGAAGTGGCATGTGTCATATTTTTAAGAGTAAAATTATGAACTTATTCAACTTAGTGATTTAATCTCAACTAAATCAGTGATAATTTTTTTTTTCAAAAATATTATTAGCATTATCAATTAGATTAAATTGACCCAATATTTAAAATTAATGATTAAATTTAAGCCAATTAAAAATGTAAATATCAAAATAGAGACCAAACAATAGGTAATCAAGCAGGGGGTTGCCCGCTGCAAGTGAGAGCAGCTGAATAATTGGTTTTGTGCTTCTTGTTTTTATTTGTTATTTATTGTTTTTTGCTTGATTGTTTGTTGTTGGTTGCAAGTCCGTCCTGAGTTTTGCTATCCCCAGGTGAACTTTAGAAACAGGGACTTTTCTTGTGTTCAAAATTTGAAGAAAAGAAAACTTCAAGAAGAATTTAAAATTATAATACGAAATAAAAATTAAATTAAAATATAACTTGAATATTACTCTTCTCGCATTTTTAAATGTAAAATTATTAATTGAGTTTGCATAATCTAACTTATGTACTACATATTTTTTAATAGATGACATAATTAATTTATTAAATTTTTATTATGATAGCTAATTCATTCAATATTTCTTATTATATGGTTGATTGAATATAAGATTTGATTAATTTTAATTTTAAAAATTTTATTTTTTCATAGGCAATTGTAGTTGACAAAGTCAACAATATTTATATAAACAATCAATACATTTGACAAACAATCACTCATTACTTTTAAATTATTCAACACTTCAGTTGTTTTTTAATTCTTTCGATAAAACTTCATTTTTTAAAACTATTGATACAATAATGTTATGTTTGATTCACTAGAATGAAAGTGAAATTGAATGAAATGCTCATTCCTTAGTTTCTACATGAAATGACCATTTACTTACAATGGTAAATAATGATTCCATTTGTAATGTATTTATTATTATTATTTTTTATGTAAACCAAACATGGTAATGGACATTAAGAATGGAACGATCATTCCATTTCATTTTCATTATAATGAACCAAACATTCCCTAAACATGTGTACTATTTATCCTTGTTTAAAATGCCTAAAGGGGTAGCTAGAGTGTTTGAGAGGGTGCAAGCTTCTTTTCTGTGGGGAGGATCTGAAATAAAGAGAAGGGTACACCTGTTAAAGTGGGATGAATTGTCTAAGAGTGTGGATCAAGGGGGCCTAGGGCTGAGAAGAGTGAAGGTGGTGAATGATTGTCTACTAGTTAAATGTGGTGGAGGTTTGGGTTTGAAAAAGAAGCATTCTGGAGGAGGGTGTTATGTAGTAAGTATAAAGTGGGCTTCAGTGAGTGGGTACCCTCTCTCTGCACTGTAGTAATGTGTCTAGTGTATGGAAGGGTATAATCAACATTGCTACATCAAATAGTCCTATTATGGAATTCTACTTGGATAATTGGCAAATAAAGGTTGGGAATGGGAGTTCAGTAAAGATTTGGTGGGACAAATGGTGTCATACTACCTGTTTAAGAGAGGAGTTCCCAAGTTTATTTCTATTGACTGTGGATAAAGAGGAATCTGTCAGAACAGTGTATGAGAGAAAGGAAGTGGAAGGGAATTGGGTGTTTAATTTCAGAAGAAGGTTGTATGACTGGGAAGTTTGTGAGGTTTTTAGACTTAGAAACCTCCTGGGTACAGCACCTAGTTTAGATGTAGCTCAGGTGGATAAACCTGCTTGGGCAGCTGAATCATCTGGAGTGTTTTTTGTGTCCTTTATCTATAAGGGGGCTCTTGCCTATGTTGGTCCTAGTATGAGAATAAGCAAACTGGTATGGGTTAAATATGTCCCTCCAAAAGTTCAATTATTTGGGTGGCTAGCATGGAGGAGTAGAATTAAGACCTCAATGTTCCTTCAAAGAATTGGTGTGCTTCAAAACAATGTTTCAACTTTATGTGTGTTCTTGTTATGACCCGAACCCGTCCCTAAAAGTTTGGATCATAATCGGCCAGTAATCCGTAGATTACCAAAGGCCTCAAACGATCATACAAAATATTTATGCTAATGGGGCCATAAACAGAAGCATATAATAAAGAGAAGTCCATTGAGTTGTGCCAATCATGAATAAAATCATAGAGTTAACTACGGAACACAATAATACATATACATGCCCATTAAAAATATAAGAGCTAGAAGAAAATCCTATTAATGTTTACAACCCAAGACCATGAAAGCAAAAACATAATAGGGTCAAAGTGTGGTGTGAGCCAAGACAAAACTTCATCTCGGAGGCATGACTCGATTGGGTCACAAAAGGCTCTTGAAGCTGACTCTAGGGGTGTGCTCCATGCAGCTGATCACCTACATGTACATATATAAAATTGGGTGAGCGAAGCTTAATGAGTAATAATACAGTAAAACAGTGTAAGTAGATGATCATAAGGTTCTCTCAATATCCATAATCATATAAACCAAGCGGCCTTAGGCCCAAACATATAACAAGCGGCCTCGGGCCCAATCATATATCAAGCGGTCTCGGGCCCAATTATTTAACAAGTGGCCTCGGGCCCAATTATTTATCAAGCGGCCTCAGGCCCAATCATTTTTTTATGTATGGACCCAAGAGGTGACTCGTACGGACTCTAGAGGTGACTCCCACAGTAGCACTTAGTTCAATAGAGCACTGTTCCATATCAGAAATCAGTAGGTCTTAAAGACTGAACAATTCATATATGTCATAGCATAAACGGAACGGCCTTGGGCTCACCATATCATATATTACAACAATTCACATTTCTTGTTCATAACTCATTTCACATTCCTTGGAAATTTGTGCATTTTGACAAAATACGATATTTAGAAGATCATGTCGTACATAAATCAAAATAGATAATGAAAACATATCTTTACTATACTATTACTCACAGTGATTTTCAGAAATGGTTGACCGGTCCTCGAATCATGACCTGTAAACACAATGCGCACGGCACAACATATCAGAACATAGAATCACTCTCTTGATCAAATTTACTTCTCTTAATCTTTTCTTAACCAAATAAATCAATCCCTTACTTTGTTCTTTAACCAATTATTTTTGTTGGTTCTAAACTCATTAGTCCTCAGTGGGTCATAATCCGTGTCTAGGAAAATAGCAAGAACGAAAGGAAAGGGTTAGGAGAGGAAAATAGCATGAAACGGTTAGAAAGAAAGTGAACAACCTTCACTACTTGAACATATCTAATTTGTGTATTTAGAATTTGGATGTGAAACCACCACCATTGGAAACTAGACTTCAGGACTTGAATTTAGGCTAAGAATCATCTAAAACGGAGTTCGGATGAAGGAGATATGCCCTTTTGAAATTGGGCTGAAATAGGAAGTCTTCACCGCTCGTGCGGCCCGAATCCGCTCAAGCGAAAAAATAGTTTGCTCGAGCGCCCAAGGAGCAGAATCAAAACTTATTTTTTTTCTTCATGTTCCGCTCGTGCGGTGCCCGTGGCCGCTTGCGTGGTTTGGGCAAAATCAGACTGTCCGAAAATGGTTCAAAGATACAAACTTTCTAAACTTATTTCCAAGCCCAAATTCATGTAAAAACAACTCAAAACATGATATATAAGTATGATACTGTAGACAAGCCCGCGGGGGGCCTCGCTACAGTTCGGACTCGATTTTGTTGTCAAGGTTCGTAATCTGAACCAAAGAGTCCAAATCCGCAAATCGTTGAGAAAAACAGATTTTTGAAAGAAGTGCCAAACATGGACTGCTTTGCCAGATACAGAGTCGCCACCTAAATATTTTATTTTGGAAAATTTAGGAAACCCTGACTCGTTGCCTAAGGCCACGTGTCCGTCATCACCAAAGTTGCCTCAGCTCGGGAACTTGGGTACGATTGGGGAAGGTCACTTCGTGAGCACCTCCGCTCGCCCGATCAAAGATCGGCCTCTACTAACCATGATATCTACTTTTGAAAACATTGTGTGTTCTTATTCCGGTTATTAGCCTAGGTTACTATGTGATGCGCACAACATACAAGTATAGACTGGGTCGCCTGAATTGGAACAAAACATTTCATGTTTGTTTGTTTGAAAATGGTTTTGATGATGCTACCCGCAGGTAGGCTAAGACGTGGATTTGCCACCCTCGGGTGGGCTTAGAAAACATGATTTTGCCACTATCTAGTGGACTTAAAACACACAGTCAATGATTTGTTCCAATCCAACTAACCCACCCTTCACCCACAGGCATTCAAGGCAATTATATCACATAAGCAGTTAGCCTCATGGTAAGCATGCTATTCATGGCAGTCACTCACACGCATGCAAGGATGCTAAAGCATAAAACTTACCGAGTACTCCAAGCCAAAACAGAAGCTCATTAGAAATCATGCATGATCCTAACTATACAGAGATGCCTAATGCAACACATGCAAAAATGCAACTATAGCAGGCTCGACTATTCTAAACATGGCATATGAGATGCAACAGCTATCAAGTATTCAATTTAGAATTGAAATACAAATGCAGTTAGTATGATGCGCCGAGCCCAGTGCATGTAAGACATGTGAATGAATGCAAACATGCTATCATACTGTATGCTAATTGAAACATGCCCTAATCTAACCATCATAAGCAGGTAAATAAAAGGGAAGAAAGATGCGGGGTTGGAAGACATACATCACACTCACGCACACTTATTACAATTATGCCCTTGCACAAAGGGTCCGAATAAATAGTACAGTCCAAATAATACAGTCCAAATGTGTACAAATCCCTAATTAATTTACAAATTAACTAAGAAAAATAATAAACTGGCATGCAAGCCAGGGACTGTCTTGACTCTTTTCCAGATGATGAATGATGCATGTCCGAGTTGCCTTTGCGCGGAAATCCACTGCGATGCCCCAATTAGCCTCTGTTTTGCAATGGTTCTTGGAAAGCGCGCCAAGCCTCGGAAGACTGCTGATTCTTGATTTGCTGCAACAGAGAGCAAGAAAGGGGCATGGCAATGTATTTTCACAAATGTATGCATGCCTCGATCCTCGTGCCACCAATCACGCATCTCGATGCATGATGGCTGAGGAATCGAATTGCACAACTCAATATAGAATGAATGCACATGAAAACTCAACTAAAACCTAACTCCATCATGGATAATTCGGAGTGTCGGTGACTGGGAATTGAGACACGTTCCGTCACTCGAAGTACGAAACACCCCTCATTTCCCGTGCTCGGGCTAACCCCTATTCCGAACACAATGCAATGCGCATGACATGCATGAGATGCAACTAAGATACATCCTAACATGCAACATGCTATGAAATGACATACACGATGCACGAGGTAACATGGCATACACAATGCACTAACATACAACCTAGCATACACAACGCTATGAAATGAAATGGCATACACAATGCATAATGGACTTACACCAACACAAGTGGACCTCAGCCACACTCACATAGGAGGCCATTAGATGAAAATGAGACACTCGAGATGCGTGCACGCGTGCGCGCAAACCAAGGCCCGACCCTAAGGCATGAAATGCCACTCTAACATGACATGGCGAAGCATGGAATATGGCATACTAGCATGAAATTTTCAGAGGCAATAAATGATGCAAAACAGCCCCGAAACATGGTGAAATGGACCACCAATGCATGGAACGAGTCCCGAAACATGAAATTTGGCGCATGAAATGGCCTATAGCTATGCACTTCATGCATAATTTGAATATGAAGTGTAAAGAAAGAAGCAAGCCAACCCCAAAAAAAGCATGTTTACAGTTTAAAGCAAGGCCAAACAGTGAGCACAAATGGGGCTAAGCTAGCATACGAAAATGGCCCCGAAAGCAAGATATTGAAGCAACTCACAGATGCTGGCCCCGAACAGAGAAGGGGCCTTCTACAATATTGAAGAGGGGCCAAAAATATGATGTTTTACAGTTTATGACAAACCCCAAAAACAGATACAAGTATGCTCAAAATGCTATGCAAAAAAAGGGCCAAAATGGAGATAAAGAAGCAATTGATACATGCTGGTCCCAAACAGGTAAGGGCCCTTCAACAATGTTGAAGAGGGGCCCAAAATATGACTTTTTACAGTTAATGGTCGAGCCCAAAACAGCGTACAACTATGCTCAAAATGCAATGCAAGATATGGCCTAAAAGAGAGGCTACAACACAAAGTATACAAATGATGCTCCAAACAACAATAGACCCTTAATGAAACATGGAGAGGGGGTCAAAAAAAGTCCATTTTCAGTTCGGACCAAGGTCCAAAAACAGAAGCTCAATAGGCTAATAAATCATGCAAAAATGGGGCTAAAATATGGATATCAAAGCAAGTAGCACATGAGGGACTCAAACAGTGATGAGCCCTTCTAAAATGTTTCATAAGGGCTCAAAATAAGCCTATTTACAGTTTACATCATCCTTCAAAACAGATTATACACAGGCCTAAAATGCTACACAAGAAATAGGCATACAAGAGGGATAATGAAGCAAGTGCAAAATGGGGGCCTCAAACAGTGAGAGGCCCTTCATGAAACATGAAATAGAGCTAAAAAAAATACTACTTTCAGTTATGGCCGGAGCTCAAATGTACAAGCAAGAAGGGCTAAGAAATAGTACAAAATAAGCTCAAAAAAGGGGGAAATGGTGCTCACCCTTGTAGACCAATCCCTTGCTGCCTCTTGGACCAAGAAAAGCTGCCTCCTAGCCTCTGAGAAGACCCTCTTAGCTGCTGGAATGGAGATGGTGGTGTGGTGCTAGGTGATGGTGTGAAAAAGGGGTGTGAGACTTTGAGAATTTGAGTGTTTTGAAGAGAGGGAAGGGAGGGTGTAATGCAAGCTTAAGGCAATTTTTCCAACCCAAAACCAGACCTGGGGTGCTGGTTATATAGGCCAAAGAGGGGGAAGAAAAAGGGGGAAAAAAAATGGAGGGAAATCACTCTAAGTTTCCCTCCAAAAGTTGCCCCCCCGGATACAGAATCTGGGGGAAACAAAGTGTATTTCTGTGATGTGCCAGGTGTAAGGATGCTGGCCGGGCCAGAATATTGGACTGCAGTGGCCGGCCGGCTCTCCCCATGGCCGGCCGGCCAGGGTCAAACAAGTCAAGTGTAATTAGTGGCCGGCCACCACAAATTGGTGGCCTCCCAGGTGTTCTCACCACAACCTTGTGGTCAAAAAATTGCATCAGTAAAACAGGAGAGAGAATAACCCATTTTTCAAAGGGGTTCAAAAGGTTCAAAGGGAATTATGGCCGGCCACCAATATTGGTGGCCTCCCCATCCCAGATGTGTACATCACAAATATGGGGTTAGGGTTGGGAAAGTGGCCCTAGGGTGGTCAACATTGGCTTTGAAGTGAGAAAAACGGGCGTCGGAGGGCGATGATGGAATATACTGGTTCGGAACAATTACTGGCCTCCCACCCTTCTACGACCTTCCTGGTGATGAAACAGAGGTCCCTGCCAAAATGAACGAAAATCGATGCAGAATGAAGGTTCGGGGGCCGAAACGCGCAGTCCGAGGCCCCGAAAACTGACTATTAGGCACCGGGAATGGTGTTCGACCATGAAGTTGGTCTCTCGGACCACAGTGTCCCTTAAAATGGAGGAAATATGATGTATGCCAAGAACCGGAGCAAACGGAGGTGGTTAGGCGGTCCCGAGCCGAGGCACTCGGCCTGACGGCTCCGAAAATCGGGAACCGGGCTCCGAAATGGAAAAAATGGCCTACGACCACGAAATGTAGCCCACGGCCACTGAGAGATGATCTACGAGACCTCTCCCTCCCTTTGGGAAGAGAAACAGGAAAAACCGAGCCTGGTTCGCAAACCGAGGCAAAGCACAGAAAAGCCCGGAAGTTCGGAGGCAAGGCTCACGGCCGAGACACTGAAACCTCTGGACGAGCACGATTATGCAACATCACCAAGCAGCGCTCAATCGGTGACGTCTGAGTCTTAAGTGTCGGTCAAAATGGGGTGTCTACAGTTGCCCCTCTTTGACAGAACTCGAAAGTCATAAGTGACGGGAGTAAATGTCAAAGCCCAGAGACGACCCATTTTTGACAAGGCCGAAGACTTAGACAAACAGGCGAGATAAACAAAGGTGTGCCGCAGGCAAAGGGGCAAAATGCAAAATGATATGCACCAGGCAAATGTAAACTTGATGTTCATGCAAGCG